>JAXCGZ010023120.1:0-64664 GCA_037179515.1 Halocaridina rubra
TCATGGCTCATAGTGGTCATACCTCAACAGATTCCATTCCCATACAAACGAACTTTTGTAGATTACCTAACTGGAATCTCATTTGCCAAACTTAATTCCTTGACCTGGAAATTAACGTCGATATATATTGATAAGAAATTTCTTTCACTGAATGTGCCAAACAAAAATCTCATCCTCAGAAGATTGCTTATAACCACGTAAAAATCTATCCCTTTTTCCTAACGAATTCTAATTCCATTTCACACCTTTCTATCATCATAAATCAAGTGTTTTATGTCAAAACTCGTGAATAAAGTTACTATATAAATTGCAAATAATTGATTATTTAACTAAAGTGTTTTATGCTATAAACTGCAAATAATTAAAAAGTAATTTTACCTTGCTGCCTTTGCAAATGTTTCTTGTTAAGCACAATTTAATAAATACATATGCTGTATTGATCTTGCTGATTCTTCATACATTGGGGATAAAGTGTTTTGAGTTATAAGTTGCAAATTCTTCAAAAAGTGGTTTTGCCCCTTTTGCATTGCAAATATTTCTTGATAAACCAAACTGAATGAATACTGTATTTATCTCATAGATTCTACCTTTATCATATTTTACCATATAAATTTCAAATAATTAATAAGCACTGAAACTTTTCTGGTTGCCCACAATTTAAGGAATACATACTGTATTTGTCTCGCTTATTGTGAATAAATTGTTTTCCTCTAATGCCAGCAAATAATTTATAGTTTTGTATGCTCTTACGGTAGTGTATATATTTCTGGTTAGCTGTGACTAACCAATATATTTTCATCCAGTAGAATAATATTGGAAACTCATTATTTGTGTGCTCGTGCTTTCGGTTTTCCCATTATTAACAGTGTGTCATTTCTGTTTCTGCCATTGCAGTGTCCTCTATTCTACTCTGCCTTTGTGACAGAGGTGATCGTCGAAATGAGACCAAATTCTTTGCATCCATCCGTGGTGCTGGATTAAAAATCGTGCTCACCACCTCTGGGATTCGAGGCAGCATATCATAAATTTATATTTTAAATTTGTTCCAACTCTCCAAAAATGTATTAATTTTTTTTTCGTGTCGTTGCATTTCCAAAAATTAAAAGAAAGTTGAATTCCGATTTTCATTTAACAGAGTAGTGGTTGCACCGGTAATTTGCAATATTAATAAATGTCTTGTTTGTTTGTGAGCTCTGGACCGAGTTCAGTACTTTGAGTCCCCTTAGTAAAACTGAAACTTAACAACCTCCTCACTTCACACAGTCACTTTGTCACAAATCACCATAGTAATAATAAGTGTGCATGGCCAATAAACAATAGAAAATTTTAAGGTAAGCAAAAAGGGGATCAGAAACCACATGCTTAATGAGAAGGATCTGAACCAAACAAAGAATCTAACCCAAACTCGTTCTGCAGTCCCTACAAATGAGGGGAGTTTTGTGAGACTTTTTTACAAAGGCCAGTTATTCTCGTGAGAGGCTACGAGACACTCATGTTTATAATGTGTGAAATCGGTCATTGTTGAGATTTATAAAATAAATTTGCTACCATGATCACTGATGGTATGTATACATTTACTAATTAGTCATTTGTTGCTCTTGTGAGATGCTACAAATAAATCAAGTCGAAGAATGCATTAAAGATACGTGGACCAGAAGATATTCGAACTTGATTTCAAGTCCTGTAATTGTTGACGACATCTGGGTTTGCCAGATAAATGAGTACAGATTTAACTTATTTCTAATAATGCCTATAACTATGTTTGAGGGACAGAATGAGCTCATTTTAGTAAAGCGTAGATAGAATGTACGTTGGAAAATTTATTATTCTGTATGAGGAAGTTTTGATTTAAGGTGAGGAGAGTTTATTTAATAATTCACATATCAGCAGTTTACAACCCCCCCTTATAAAATATTTGCATGTATGCCTATGCATGTAATATTAATTATATTTCATTGGTAGAGGATTTTATTTCGAGATCATTTGTAGGCCTCTACCGAGACCATGTCAGTATTTCCGAATTTTAGGGGGTTATAAGAACAAAGGTTAATAATACTTGTATATAGGAAATCCTCCACAGGTTCTTTGTTCACCCAGGCAAGGGAATAAGCATTTTCCAGAGGGGGTGACACATTTGTGGTTTAACCTTTGAAGTCTCAGATTTCTCTTTCTCTTCTACAGCTAGTCCAGAGAATGAACAACACATTGTACATACAAATATACGAGTAAGTTTTATATAAATGAATAGGCATACATATTATGTCCGTAAATATACATACATTCACATAAGCTACAAAAAACGAAACTATCATGCAAATAACACTTACATATGTACATAAAAATAAACTGTATTGTAATATATTCAACATGAGGTCAAATAGCAAGGCTTGGGTAACAGTAACAAACTTATAAAATTTTATGATGAGGTAAGCCGAATCTTACAGGAAAGAGAGGGCTGGGCAGATTGCATATTCCTAGACTTCCAGAAAGCGTCTGACACTGTTCCACATGGGAGACTTATTAGGAAGCTGCAAGCAATGGCTAGAATGGGTGGAAATGTCTTGAAATGGATAAAAACTTACTTAGAAGGAAGGGAACAGAGGGTTAGAGTAAGACACTCAGTGTCTGAATGGAGAAGAGTTATAGTGGAGTTCCACAGGGTTCAGTTTTAGGGCCACTTTTGTTCCTTGTATATGTACATAACCTACCAGAGTCTGTAAATTTATTCATGAATATGTTTGCAGATGATGCAAAGATTGTGAAGAAAGTAGGAAACGAGAACAATGGTAGAGAACTTCAGGAAGATCTAAATAGTCTGTACGAGTGGTCAGAAAAGTGGCTAATGAAATTTAATGCTTCAAAATGTAAGGTAATGAGAATGGGTACAAGTGCAAGAAGGCCCAAGCTTGACTACTCGGTGGCTGGAGTTCAACTTCAAGAGACAGAAAATGAGAGAGATCTAGGAGTAAATATACTGGCAGATTTGTCTCCAGAAATACATATAAATGGCATAGTAAGGGCAGCATATGCATTCTTTTCAAATGTAAGGGTAGCCTTCATGCACATGGACAAGGAAATGTTCAGAAATATTTATGTAACCTATGTGAGTCCAAAACTCGAATATGCAGCCCCCTTTTGGAATCCGCACTTGAAAAAGCACATAGCTAAGCTTGAAAAAGTTCAAAGACATGCCACGAAACTGGTGCCAGAAATACGTAATCTCAGTTATGATGAGAGGCTGAGGGAATTAGACTTACCATCACTCGAAGCTAGAAGATTGAGGGGGGATATGGTGACAGTCTTTAAATTCCTTCATGGTTATGATAGAGTGGATAGGGATCGATATTTTGATATGGCAGGCTCTAGAACTAGAGGTCATAGTTTGAACCTTCGTAAGAAAACTTCTTTGCAGGATGTAAGGAAATACTTTTTCAGTGTAAGAGTAGTTGATAATTGGAATTGGCTAAGCGAGGGGGTAGTTAATGCTATCTCAATCAATAGTGTTAAGGACAGGTATGATAAGTATCAATAAGTACAAAATGGAACCGATCAGGAGACGGGAAGATACGAGCTTTGGGTTCTTTCCCGTAAACACAATTAGGTAATCACAATTAGGTAATCAAGTATCCTTTTTATAGAATGGTTGGCTGAAGTTTTTGCGCCAGCTGTCAAGAAATGTCTTGAGGAAAAAAGTTTGACCCTTAAGTGTCCTCCGGTAAAGGACAATGCTCCTACCCATCCTCCAGGTTTGGAAGAAGACCTTGATATTGAATACACCATCATAAAAGTCAAATTTCTGCCTCCAACACCACTCCTCTCCTCCAGCCCATCGACCAGCAAGTCATTTCTAATTCTAAGTAATTGTATGCAAATGGTCTTTTGTCAGGTGTTTCCGGGTCACCAATGACACGGACTTGACCCTCCATGAATTCTGGAAAGACCACTTCAATATCCTCCACTGCATAGGCCTCATTGACAAGGCATGAAAGGTGGTCTCTTACCGTATGCTGCAGTTCACCTGGAGGAAACTTTGGCCAGGTTGTGTGGTTGATAGAGACTTCGAGGGTTTCAAGGAGGAGACAGCTATTAATATAGTGAACGAGATTGTGGCCACAGGCAAATGTCTGGTCTTGGAGGTCAACAAAGAGGATGTGGAGGAGCTGGTGGAGGGCCACGTGAATTGGTGAAGACTATCCAAGAGAAGCAAGCTGTGGAGGAGGGGGATGAGAGGGTAAAGGCTTTAAGTGAAAAGTTTAAAGAAACTTTTAGTAAATGGAGTGATATGCAGGCAGTCATTGAGACTCATCTCCTGGATAAAACCTGTGAGCAACAGAGCAGTGAACACATTAAATGATAAAGGACTTTCCTTTGAAGGAGTAGTCCTCCTTCTCCTCCTCCTCCACCACCATCCACGTGTGCCAGCAACATTCATCCACAGAGGTATATACTGTACCATGCTTTATTTTAGTAGAGAAGAATTTCTCTCTATAAATAAGGTCATTTTCCTATCATTTCAATGGGAAAATTTGCTTTGGCTTGCAAGCATTTCGACTCACAAATGGGGTTAAAGATCGGACTAAGCTCGTGACTAGAGGTACCACTGTTTGCTAAAAATTCAAAGAGAGAATTATACAAGAAGGCACAAGGGTTTTCTTACATGTATTAAGTATAGAAGCAAATGTATTATGTAAAATAAGTTTTGAGATTATGAAAATTTACTTTCAAATTAGAAAAAAATAGGAGAAAACTTTTAAATTTAAAATAGTGTTAAAGTCAACAGAATTAATTATTTTCCAGCTTTTTAAATCTTTGTTTCATTTCAAAAATTTAAATTTTATTTTCTGGTTTATTGTTGTTTAGATTTTGAATTACATATAAAATGTATAGTGAACCAAAATCTTTTATGTGCTTAGGGTCACTAAAGGTCACAATCTATCCCAGCTTTTTCTCTTCTCTCCTATGCACTGTTTAATTTGTTTTTGAAATGTTTCTCTTTACATTATAAATTAATATTTTGGTAGATAGTTGTGGAGTGGGGAGGTTGTTAAGATTCTATTTTACTAAGCAGCCTCAAAGTACTGAACTCGGTTAAGTGCTCACAAACAAACAGAACAAATATTACTGTACTTGAACACCCCACACAGGCTACCACTACTCGGTTAAATGAAACTCGGAATTCAGCTTTCTTTTAATTTCGGAAATGCAATGACACATTAAAAAAAATTAGTTAATTTTTGTTGCTGGAACCAATTTTAAATTTAAATTTATGATACACTGCCTCGAATCCCGGAGGTGGCGAGCACGATTTTGATTCCCGGCACCACAGTTGGATGCCAAGACTTTGGGCTCAACTTGATGATCACCTCTGTCACACAGGCAGAGTAGAATGGAGGACACTGCAATTGCAGAACAGAAATGACACACCATTAATAATGGGAAAACCGAAAGCATAATCACAAATAATGAGTTTCCAATATTATTCTACAGGATGAAATTATATTGGTTAGTCACAGCTAACCAGAAATATCTATGCTACTGTAAGAGCATGCAAAACCATTAATTATGTGCCGGTATTAGAGGAAAATAATTTATTCACAATATATGAAGAATAAGCGAGACAAATACAGTATGCATTCCTTAAATTGTGGGCAACCACAAAAGTTGCAATACTTATTAATTATTTGCAATTTATATGGTAAAACACTATTTACGATAAAGGAAGAATCTACGAGAAAAATACAATATTCATTTAATTTGGTTATCAAGAAATATTTACAATGAAAAAGGGGCAAAACCATCTTTTGAAGTATTTGCAACTTATAACTGAATACACTTTATCCCCAATATATGAAGAATCAGCAAGATAAATACAGTATGTATTCATTAAATTGTGGTTAACAAGAAACATTTGCTAAAAGGGTAAAATTACTTATTAATTATTTGCGATTTATAGCATAAAACAGTTAAATGATTATTTACTTGCAATTTATCTAGTAAATAACTTTATTCACGAGTTTTGACGTAAAACACTTTATTTACAATTATAGAAAGGGGTGAAATGAAATTAGAATTTGTTAGGAAAAAGGAATAGATTTTTTCGTGATTATAAGCAATCTTCTGAGAATGAGATTTTTGTTTGGCACATTCAATGAAAGAAATTTCTTATCAATGTATATCGGAGGTAATTTCCAATTCAAGGAATTTAGTTTGGCAAATTAGATTCCAGTTAGGTAATTTACAAAAGTTCGTTTTGTGTCGGAATGGAAGCTGAGAAAATATTCGTAGGATTTGACCAGTAACCTAGTTGACCAGTCACGAATTTAACCAGTTTCTTGAATTCCCAATTTGCTTGACCAATGAGCTCTACTATACACTCTCCCTCACCTTGTTTGTGCCAGATGAATTCCTGTGAAGACTCCACATAAATAAAGTTTGAAATAAGCTTGACTGCTGAGGCGAGATCTTGCCCCTGGGATGTTTGGCCTCCAAATGAGGACGATTCAGTGTCCCTCTTTGTGACGTCATCTATATGATATATTTCCAGAGAAGTAACTTGTTTATATAATATTCGAAGGCTACTGTAGTGGTGGCCTCTGGCAAGCAATTATGGCAGAGATGCTAGGGAGAGACAGTATTTTAGGTGCAACAAGCGGAAGTAAATAAAAAAAACGAGAATTATTATGGGAAAAATATGTTACTGGCGAACAATCTCTAGAACGTTCTCTGCATTGTAGGAGATGGAATTTAATTATTCAAATAGTAAAGAAGCTACTGAAATGTATCTAGACAGACTAATGACATATCAGCATGGTCAAATTTATAAAAAAAATTATCAGCGGGAATAACTTTTACAATATAACAAATTTATTAGCTAGAGCTATTTTATCATAAGAAAATTGTGTAAAAAACGTATCTAACAGACTCCCCAGGATTATGGCCTCGTTCATGAAGAAAAGGAAAGATCAGAAAACAGAAATAGGAGGGAGACTTTCATATTGGGATCATGCTTTCTACACGTACAAGAATAGTAAAGAAGATATATTTGAATTAGCTATAAGCTGAAATATAAATTGCCAATAATCATAATCTGCAAAAGGCAAAGAGTGAGAATTATTGAAGTAAGAAAATAAAAGACAGTTAATAGTTACTAAATTAACTAATAAGGCATCTACTACAGCCTCTGGTGACTTTGAGCAAAACACTCTGTCACAAAGGCCCTTTCTAGAGAATACTGAACTAGCAAAATTCTACTACAGAAGGCAAAAAAGAACAGAGGAAGTTATGGTTACTTTAGTGTTATTATGAGGGATGAGAGATCCTTCAGTAAAGTGAACAATTCTTATAAAAAAACAAAACATTAATTGACCTGCAAAACATAAAAGGGATGTGATCAAATTCAAATATCAAGAAAATTAAAATCACAAATAAATATCAGAGAATATCAATTTTTAAGTTTAAAAAGTCTTCACATGCAATAAGGCAATAAAATAATATACCAAAAAAAAATACAAGATATGTAAAAGGAAAATTTGAAACAAGTCGTCATTAACAGTGGCGACTGGATTTAAAACAGCTTCAACTATTCAACATTAAACTAAAACTTTCCGCCATGTTCAGGCTTTCAGAGTCCCACTGAAAGTATTCTTCATCTTCTTCATCTTCCATTAGGAATAACCTTATTACACATGGATACATTCTACAAGAGTGCATTAACATACTATACTAAGGAAAACTAAGTAAAACCCATTTTACAGGTACATATTGAAATACATTTGTAAGCTAGAATAAAAAAGTACAGTATTAAAGACATACGAGATAAATATAAAAATAAACAACACATCAGAGAAGTAATCTTTACAGACTAGTCAAATGAGGCTAACCGCACCAGCGTCCTCATTTAAGATTAATGACCGTCGACTTAGTAGATAAGCGAGGTCATTGTCCTTTCCATCAACATGTTGGGAGTGAATTTGAAAAGATCCAGGTAAAGTGCCCACCTTTTCAGGCAAGGATTCAGCTTGTGTGCAGTCTGTAAATAGAGGAGAGAACAGTGATCGGTTCTCAGTTTAAAATGTCGGCCATCCAGATAGACTTCAAATTTCGTTATGGCCCAATATGCGGCTAAAGCTTCCTTCTCCACGTTGGAGTAATTCCGCTCTGCAGGGCGAAGCCTGTGGCTTGCATATCGCACTGGAGCTACTTCTGCTGAGTTGTCTGATCGGGCTTGCAAGAGCACAGCACCCAGGCCTTCATCTGAGTCGTCAGTCTGGAAGATAAAGGTAAAATCAGGCTTACCAGTTGTAATACTGGCTCACCAGTTGTAATACTGGCTCACCCGCCAATGCTTCTCGGAGCTTGAAAAATGCTCTCTCCGCTTCATCTCTCCATTAGATAGGGGAGGTTTTACCATGCTTTGAGGAGGTCATTTGCTACAAAGGGGCAGCAATAGCATTAAAGTGTGGAATGAACCGTTGGTAGTAGCCGACACTACCCAGGAACGATCTCAGTTGAGTGACAGTAGCTGGTTTCTCCATATCCTTTATAGCTTGCACCTTTTCCTGTAAAAAGGACATAACTCCTTCTATGAATAAGTGGCCGATATATTGCAATTGTGTGAAACCAATCTCGTATTTGGAAGGCTTTAAATAAAGACCATGCTGGTTCAGACGAGTAAGAACTCAGCAAAAAGTCTCGATGTGCGATGACCAATCCTCAGAATGCACCAATATGTTGTCTATAAAGCATGAAACATTTTGAGGTCCTGTAGTACTATCCTCATGAGTCTGCTGAAGCAGCCAGGGGCATTCATTATACCAAGAGGCATGACCCTGATCTGGTATAGACCGTATCTTGTGGAAAAGACTGTTATGGGATTGGTAGTCTAGGGACTTGCCAAAATCCAGTGGCTAGATCCACTTTGGACAGGTAGTGGGCTCTGGAGAGCAACGAGATAATATGCTCAGCGTCAGCGATGGGCTTTCCATCAAAGATGGTACAGGAGTTAAGCTTACGACAGTCAAGGCAGAACCTGCAACTGCCATCTTGCTTACGCACTGCCAGTAACGGCGAACACCAAGGAGAAATGCATTTTTCAACTATTACGAGGCGGACCCAAGAGTTAAGATCTTCCTTCAGCCATATGGACAGCTGGTGAGGAAGGCCATAGGAATGCCAAAATGGCTCTGGCTCAGTCAATCTGACGTGATGCTCAAGGGTAGCGGTAGTGCCTGGGAGGTCATTAAAGACGTTCTCGTAGTCCTCTAATAGCTTGTTCAGCTGTTCCCATTGACTTGGTTGCAAACTGGAGTTAATAATGCAATTACTCACACTTTCCTTTTGGTCTGTGGGAATGGCAGGATCCTTACCATCATAAAAAGTTAAGCTTATGTCTTCAATCGCGAGGGCAGTGGCTGCATCCAAAGGGGCTTCTTCTGAAAAGCTCCACTCCCGTAAGTCTGTCTCCACCGCAAGGGTGGGGTATTCCAATATAGGAGGTAAGGGGTGGCTATAATGGAGCACCCGCATTGCTGCAGCCTTGGAGGTGTTGTTTGCTGCTGTAAGCACCTATAGGGGTTGCTGAGAGTGCAAGCGCAGGATCCCTGTGGGCCTCCGGGTCCTCACAATAGCGCTTCAGCTGGTTAATGTGTTATTTCCGGATCTTGCCATCAACATTTAACACGTAATTGTCAGGGGTCATCCGATGTACCACAGTGTACGGTCCTTTCCAGCATAGCATTAGCATTTGAGTATCTGTTGGAAGAAGTAACAGAGCTCAATCTCTGGGTGTCAGGGCACGACGCCGGGCACACTTGTCAAAGAGTACATTGGCAGTCTGCTGGAGACCCTTAATGGCTAATTGTACAGTTTTCCAGGTTTTTTTAAGATGGGACGAAAGCTTCAAAATATACTCATGGATGTCTCTATTGTCATCCTCGATGGTAGGCAAATCCCAACATTCTGCCAAGAATTCCACTGGGCCTCTGACCTTATGATCATAAATCAGCTCGAAAGGCGAGTATCCAGTAGTGTCGTGGGGCGTGTCTCTGAAAACTGAGCTTGTTACCATGGCCAACGCCTTTGACTTTTTCACCCCGTAAGGAGCTGACCTTGCCCTAATTCTCTCTGACTTTAAAGTTGCCTTACAGGCCATCAAGAAGCCACTCCTCAGAGACAATGTACATATCTTTTTTTTTTCTTTGATGTCCTCCCTTGAGGGTGAGCAGACCTTCCCTTGTGGCCTGCAGGTGGGGTAAGATTTTGTTGATTGTAGGTGGTATTTGCTCTTGAGGGCGAATGGGTTTTCCAATTTGGCACAGAGGTGGGTTGAAATCTGGTTATTGTTGGTGGTATTCACTCTTGAGGGCAATCGGACTTTCCTATTTTGGCCCGTAGGTGAGGTTGTACAAAGCTGTAGAGATAATGGAAAACATAATTGTTCAGATGAGGATTATTAGTTTACATCAAACAATTTTAATGAATTCCTGTTTTGGTGGTGAGAGAGAGTTATTACATGGTTATCTTGGTGGAGAGTATTGACTGATGATATTTAGTAGACTGTTCATGTAGTTGTTTGTTGCTAGTCTGATTATGGAGCTAGCAACATGAAGGGCATTTGGATCTTCGCTGGATGTTGCTGGGGCACCAGTTTTCCATCGAATTTCTGAAAAGGAATCACATTCGAGGATGTAGTGGAGCAGTGGATGTGGTGAGGCTACCTGGCAAAAGGTGCATTCCCTGATGATATCATCCACGAAGGTTCTTAGGCAGGGTGATTCGCTGAAGATCAGTGGTGGCTTTGTACCAGCAGGTGGAGGGGGAGCCAATGTCTGTGCACAGGTTGTGTTTAGTTATTAAGGCATTAAGGAGTAACTTGGTGGCTTTGTTTTTTATCTGTTGAATCCCAGGAGGCAGAGCTATTTGGATTTCTGCTCTAAGAGTGGCTTGTTTGGCGGCTTGATCGGCTTCCTCATTTCCCTTGATGCCTACGTGGCTGGGAATCCAGGCAAGAGTGATGGCTTTTCCAAGGCTGGTTGTCCTGTGGTAGTGGCTGAGGATGGTGATGATTATACGTACATTGTCTCTGAGGAGTGGCTTCTTGATGGCCTGTAAGGCCCCTTTAGAGTCAGAGATAATTAGGTCATGGTCAGCTCCTTGCTGGATGAAGAAGTCGAGGGCTTTGGCTATGGCAACAATCTCAATATGGAGCGATGAGCAGGAGTTTGATAGTCTCCAAGATAGGACGTGGTTTCCAGTGGTGAAGGTGGCGGCTGAGGCTCCAGTTTCTTGATTTACTGATCCATCAATGTAGTAGACTTGAGAGTTCAACCTGCTCCACCTCTGAATTTTGTCCTTGTATATGTTTTTAAGGACAAGCGGGTTTACCAATCTTTTGGGGTTGTCAGGGAGCTCGATTTTTATGTCGAGTGGTTGGTCATTCCATTGGGGTGGGCATCTGTATTCAGGAAGTGGAACGTCCTGTATCTTGGCTAGGATGCTCTCCCTGACTGGCAGTGCTTGTAGTTTATCTCAGACCTTGGCTGCCCAGGTTCTAGGATGGTGGTTGGGGTGGCAATTGAGGGCTAGATGGAGATTTGTGCCAGCGAGGCATTTATGTTGGGTGGTGGTGGTTTTGGCCACAAAGAGGGTCAGTCTTTGCTGAGCTCTGAGTTTGAGTGGCACGAGTCCCGATTCAATCTGGATGTTTTCTTTCTTGGTCCTCATTGGGGCTCCCAGCATGGTACGCATGGCATTGTTTTGAATTACTTCTATTTTGTCCCACTGTTGGTCTTTTCGTAGCCAGAGTGTGGGACAAGTATAGTCTTTGAGGCTGTGTATGGCTTGTACATAAAAGCTTCTGAGGACATTAAATGATGCTCCATCGTAGAGGCCCGACATCCGATGAAGGACCGCTTGTCGCTTGTTGCACTTGTCGTGCAAGTGTTGAATTTCAGGTCCAAAGGTTAGTTTGCCATCGACGATTACACCCAGGTATTGGTGCTTGGTAACCCAGTCCACAGGTTCATTACCTATGACCATATTAGTGTCTGGTCTCCACTGGTGGATGAGAAGGGCCTCGGTTTTGCGGGCATTGATTTTAACTCCAAGGGAGATGGAGGCTTGGTGAATCTTGGTGAGGCAGCACTGTGTCTTGTTAGAGCTTCTGTCGCCTATTGTGACAAGGGCAAAGTCATCCACATAACTGAAGAGTTTGGCTCCATGTGGTAGTGCGATGTCCATGAGTTTTTCCATGAGACAATTATAGAGGAAGGGGCTAAGAATTCCACCTTGGGGGTCCCATTTTCGTGGTTTTTGTAGGTGGAGTAGTGCCCTTCTACTCTGACTCGTGCACTACGGATTTGTAGACTCTGCTTGATCCATGAGAGAAGGATACCTTTGATCTGCTTTGAAGCGATAGCTGATAGTATCGCTGGCACATTGGCTAGTTCAAAGGCCTTCTCTAGGTCTAGAAATACAATGTATCCACGGCAGTTGTTGATAAATGATAGCATGGAACCTATGCATTCTGAGGTGCCTAAGCCAGGCTAGTGGGCAAAAATGTTTTCTGGGAAGGGTGGGCATTTCCAGCAGACTCTGTTCAGTACCATCTTTTCTGCTGTCTTGGTCAGGCAGCGCTTAGGAGGGAGATGGGGCGAGGGTTGTCAGGGTCCTGTGGTTTTGGGATGGGCTGAATATCTGCTCTGTTCCATGAGGCTGGTCTGATTCTTTGTGTGTATGTTGAATTGATCAGAGAGAGCAGAGCAAGCTCCCCTTGGGGCCCCATATTTTGAATCATTGTATATGTGATTCTATCAGCACCTGGGGCTGTGTTCTTAGAGCTTTTGCTCAATCTTAGTAGCTCAGTCAGAGAGAAGGGGGCATCTGTTTTGTCTTCAGTGTTGATGGTCTCTTTTATTTCTTCCCATCTTGCAGTGGTGAGGTCCTGAAGACTTGTTCTGGTGGTGATGGGGAGCTGGTTGGAGCTTGCTCTATCCGCAAATTTGACGGAGAGTTCTTTTGCTCCCTGCTAGGAACCCTGTGGGGGATGATTTTAGGAGGTTTACCTTTAGCGAAGGAGTTAATGCTCCTCCACATCTGGCCCACAGATTTATGTAACCTATGTGAGGCCAAAACTCGAATATACAGCCCCCTTTTGGAATCTGCACTTGAAAAAGCACATAGCAAAGCTTGAAAAAGTTCAAAGACATGCCACAAAACTGGTGCCAGAAATACGCAATCTCAGTTATAATGAGAGGCTGAGGGAATTAGACTTACCATCACTCAAAGCTAGAATATTGAGGGGGGACATGGTGACAGTCTTTAAATTCCTTCATGGTTATGATAGAGTGGATAGGGATCGATATTTTGATATGGCTGGCTCTAGAACTAGAGGTCATAGTTTGAAGCTTCGTAAGAAAACTTCTTTGCAGGATGTAAGGAAATACTTTTCAGTGTAAAAGTGGTTGATAATTGGAATTGGCTAAGCGAGGAGGTAGTTAATGCTATCTCAATCCATAGTTTTAAGGACAGGTATGATAAGTATCACTAAGTATAAAATGGAACCGATCAGGAGACGGAAAGATACAAACTTCGGGCTCTTTCCAATAAACACAATTAGGTAAGTACAATTAGGTAAGTACCACTCTAGCCATTTTTTCCTGTTAATGTTGCGTGTTTCTTCATGGACATGTTCTTTGACTGCCTGGAGAGTGCGGTAGGAGTCTTCAGTGCGACGTTTCCTGTGCATTTTCCGGATGACGTTGAGCCGCTGATTGAGTTCTTTAACTATGTCACAGTAGTACCATCTGTCCCGAAGAGGGAGATGGAGGAATTTGCTGCAGCCCGCAGGGCATTGACTAGCTCGGCCTCTGCTTGGTCGATGTCTTCGGATGGTATGTAGGTTGAAAACCAATTGCTGAGGTGCTCCTGGAATCGGCCCCAGTCGGCCTTCTTGAAACTCCATCAAGGGGGAGGAGCAGGAATTTGGAAGATTTCAGGAATTGGCAGTGTGAGATGGATCCCGTAATGGTTGCTTGTGACCAGGGGATGAACTCTCCATGTGGCGTCTTGCTTTAGGGAGTTGGAGACAATGGTGAGGTCCAGTATTCCACCTCTGTCATGAGTTGGCTCATGATTGTTGAGAAGGGAGACGTCTCCTTGGTCGTCCAGCAGGCTCATGATGTGTCTGCCTGTAGCACAGGGACACTCATACCTGAATCTTGGATGGTGCGCGTTGAAGTCACCTCCTATTACCAAGTCACGATGACTGGCTAGCCCGAAGAGGGTAGTCAGGTCTAAGCCACCATCGTGTTGTCTGTAAATGTTGTACAGATCTATGCAGCTGCCCTGAAGTTTGATGTTAACAGCGAGGACGTGGACATCTTCGCCGCAGTAGACTGGTCGGGTTATTTCCTTGGCTAACAGGTTTTTCCTGATGAAGGTGGCACTGCCTCTGTTCTCCCCTGGAGACCAGTGCTGGTAGAATCCTTTGTATCCGGAGAATTTTGGAGTGTTTTGCTCTGTGCATAGGGTTTCTTGAACCATGATGACATCTATGTTGTCAGCCTTGGCAATGCTTTCAAGATGTTGTACCTTGAGTCTGAGACCCTGGGCTTTCCAGTGTAGGATCCTGAGATTAGACATCTTGATGATTTAACGAGGTGGAGGTGGTAGGAGTGGTGGTTTGTTGAGGCTGGTGGTGGGTTCTAGAGACGAAAGCTTGGGCGACAACGGAATGGGCTACTTCGATGACTTGATTGTAGGCATCTTGAGGTGAGGCTTTGGTTTCGAGGAGTCGGACGGCTGCCTGTATGACTTGAATAATAATGTTGGTGAGCTCATTTACTGTGAAGAGGGTTTGCTGTTGGGAAGAGGAGGCAGAAGGTGTCTGGTTGGGCTGTTGAGGTGTGGGGGTATGGGATTTAAGTCTAGGGTCCCTGGACCTGGTTGGTGAGCGGGTGTGTGATTACCTAATTGTGATTACCTAATTGTGTTTACGGGAAAGAGCCCAAAGCTCGTATCTTCCTGTCTCCTGATCGGTTCCATTTTATACTTAGTGATACTTATCATACCTGTCCTTAAAACTATGGATTGAGATAGCATTAACTACCTCCTCGCTTAGCCAATTCCAATTATCAACTACTCTTACACTGAAAAAGTATTTTCTTACATCCTGCAAAGAAGTTTTCTTACGAAGCTTCAAACTATGACCTCTAGTTCTAGAGCCAGCCATATCAAAATATTGATCCCTATCAACTCTATCATAACCATGAAGGAATTTAAAGACTGTCACCATATCCCCCTTCACTCTTCTAGCTTCAAGTGATGGTAAGTCTAATTCCCTCAGCCTCTCATCATAACTGAGATAGCGTATTTCTGGCACCAGTTTCGTGGCATGTCTTTGAACTTTTTCAAGCTTACCTATGTGCTTTTTCAAGTGCGGATTCCAAAAGGGGGCTGCATATTCGAGTTTTGGCCTCACATAGGTTACATAAATATTTCTGAACATTTCCTTGTCCATGTGCCTGAAGGCTACCCTTACATTTGATAAGAATGCATATGCTGCCCTTACTATGCCATTTATATGTATTTCTGGAGACAAATCTGCCAGTATGTTTACTCCTAGATCTCTCTCATTTTCTGTCTCTTGAAGTTGTACTCCATCCACCGAGTAGTTAAGCTTGGGCCTTCTTGCACTTGTACCCATTCTCATTACCTTACATTTTGAAGCATTGAATTCCATTAGCCACTTTTCTGACCACTCATGCAGATTAGTGTTGCATGTGACTGTATTGCGTGTTTGAGTGTTGCATGGGGAGGAGGTGTTGGTGTGGGTGTTGCGTGATGGGATGGTGGGAGTGTGAGTGTTTTGTGATGGGGTGGTTGGGGTTGGTGTAGGGGTGGAAACTGTAGGAGGTGTGATCTATGCGTTAGGAGCTGGGTTGGTGTTGTGTGGTGGGTTTTGGGTGGGGAGGTTTGGTGTGAGTAGGGCAGTAAGGGACCTTTGCCAAGGATTGAAGGTGGGGGGAGGAGCTGGGGTGAATTTGGAGGTGGTGTGATTGGTGGCAGGGACAGAGGGAGGGACTCTTTGAGGAATCTTCTTCAGCCTTTCTGGGCAGCAGTTGTTCCATGCATGATGGTTTCCCTTACAGTTTGGGCACTTGGCAACTATTGCTCCATTGGCCTTGAAATTGTTGAGGCAGCGGTCAGTGGAATGTCTCCCACTGCAGATTGCACATCTCTCTGGGAAATGGCAAGTATTTCTGTGGCGCCCAAATCTTTGACACCGGAAACATCTCAGTGGTTCAGGAGTGTAGTCTCTTATGTTGAGTTTGACCCAGATGCCGAGGTTTACTTGCAAAGGGGTTGGACCATAGATGTGGACCAGAACTTGTTTTGAGGGGACGGTTTGGCCCTCTATTTTGGAGGAGCAACGTGAGGCAGCAGTAATATACGTTTGCTTGGCTAGCAGGTCAACTGACCAAGCAACAGGAAAGCCAATGAGGATATATTTCCTTATTTTTTGGGCAGGGTTCATCTCTGCCAAGTGAGGTGAGTTGAGGCTGCGGATCTTCTCTGCGGCTTTGGCTGAGGATGGGTGGATGATAAATTTACCCTGTACATTAGGCTTAATTTTGCAGCCAAACTCGGTGAGTTGGTCTTCCAACTCTCTAATTAGGTCATATGCCTCTTTAGTGGAAGGAGTCTGAACTTTGAACTTTGATATGGGCTCTCTATCGGAATTCGGGGCTGGGGGGGGGGACTGGGGCAGCAGCACTCTCCTGGCTGCTGCCAGAGGCTGTCCTTGGCCTCTTCATTTCCACAACCGTCCACCCCTCTTGAGGGGGGTCGAGTTCCATTCCCCCCTCTGGGGGGGAGCAGGAGAAGCAGCAGAGGCCATGACTAACAACTAGTCATGGATATCACAGATTTCACTAAGTATATATCACTTGCACTGTTTGTCAATTTCGTTTAATAAAATATAGGGGCCTTTTGGATGGATCACTTCAGTTAACTGGAACACTACAACACTTTATCACTAAAACAGTCTTCTATCTTTCTTCCCAACTTTCGTGAGAGAGGGGAGTACAAACAGAAAATATGCAATGGATCACCTTGGTTATGAGACACACCACACAGTATGCTCAGCACCAAGTGGTCTTTTTATTTCTCTTCCCAGCTCTCTTAAGAGAGGGAAAAGCAAACAGAATATAAATGCGAAATTGAAATTTGAACATTTTCTATAGAATTATGGAACACACAATAATGTGTGTTCAACTAAACAAAACAACACAAAATCACAAAAAAAAACAAGGCAGTCTTTCTGTTTCCCTCTTTTGGCTCTCGTGAGAGAGGAAGAAAAGAAAACAGAGATACTTAGGTTCATTTTTTTTCCTTGCAGAAACTTCCACCTCAGATCAGGGATGGAGTGGAGGAGGAGAAATTCACTTCACTGGTAGGAAGAGGCTTCAACTACCTATCACAAAAGAGATAAAAACAATATAGAAACTTGAACACTTTCTATTTCCCTTTTTCTTCCCAACTCTTATAAAAGAGAGAGAAGAGCAGGCAGAAATATTTGGGGTATAGAACACACACAGTCTCTTGTTTTCACTTAAACAAAAATGGGAACACAAAACAAAACAAAAACAATCTTTGTTTCTTTTTCTGGCTCTCGTGAGAGAGGAGGAAAAGAGAACAGAGATACTTAGGCAGGTCCTATCACTACTGGAGCTAAAACCAGACTGTTGTGGGGAGTTAATCTGCTGGGCAGAGTCGGCTTCAGCTGCTGGGTGGAGTCGGCTTCAACTATTGGCTGCTGGCAGAGGGAGAGAGGAGAGATCCAACCGCTACTGGAGCTGGAACTGGACTGATGTACACATCATCACCACCATTCTCAGCCACTACCACAGGACAATCAACCTTAGAAGAGCCATCACTCTTGCCTGGATTCCCAGCCACATCGGCATCAAGGGAAATGAGGAAGCCGATCAAGTCGCCAAACAAGCCACTCTTAGAGCAGAAATTCAAATATCTCTGCCTCCTGGGATTCAACAGATAAAAACCAAATCAACCAAGTCACTCCTTAACGTCTTAATAACTAAATATAACCTGTGCACGGACATTGGCTCCCCCTCCACCTGGTGGTACAAAGCCACCACCGATCTTCAGCTAATCACCCTGCCTAAGAACCTTCGATGAAGCATGGCGGTCAATATGTACCGCCTGAGACTCAGGTAAAAGTGCACCTGGTGAATTGTGGATGATATAATTAGGGAGTGCACCTTCTGCCAGGTAGCTTCACCACATCCACTGCTCCGCAACATCCTGCAAAGATCCAAATGCCCTTCATGTTGCTGGCTCCATAATCATGACTAGCAACAAACAACTACATGAACAGTCTACTGAATGTCATCAGTCGGTACCCTCCACCAAGATAACTATATAGCAACTCTCTTTCACCACCTAAACAGGAATTCATTAAAAAGAATAATTGTTTGATGTAAACTAATAATTCTCAGCTGAACACTTATGTTTCCTACTATGTTTACAGCTTTGTATAACCTCACCTGCGGGCCAAATTAGGAAAGTCCGCTCACTCTCACGAGCCAATGCCATCAAAAATAAAAAAAATTTTACCCCACCTCTGTGCCAAAATAGGAAAGTCCAGTCGCCCTCAAGAGTGAATACCACATTCAGTAAACAGGTTTTACCCCACCTGCACGCCAAAAAGGGAAGGTCCGCTCACCCTCAAGGGAGAACATGAACAAAAAAAAAAAAAAGGAGAAAAGTGCAGCAGGGACGTACTTGTCCCACTGCCTTGGTATATCTATCACTGGCTTGCGCAAACATTACTTCAATGTCCCATTACAGTGTTCACATGCTCCATTTGATTGGGCATGATAGACACTGTCTGAAGTGACCTGCTCAGGAAAGCCGACCCTGGAGCAGATTTCAAATAGGGCCTGAGCAACTGCTTCGGTTATGATGGAAGACAGCGGCTCTTCATCTGGGTATCTTGTTGCCAGGTCAACGTATACCAGGAGGAATTGTTTCCCTATGGATGAAGCTGGATTAATAGGACCTAATATGTCAATAGCGACCTTAGAAAATGGTTCCATTGAGAGCTTAGTTATGCCCATGGGGACTTTCGGTACCAGTGCCGTAGAGGTGCATTGACAGACAGGGCAGGACCCCATGTATCTGTCTACCTCGGCGTACATGTTTGGCCATGCAAAAGCCTGGTGAAGGACATGCAGAGTTTTTGCTTTGCCTCTGTGTCCACTCAGAGGTAAATGGTGTGCCACATACATAGTCTGGCGGCGCAACGAAGCGGGCACCACCAACTGTTTAAAGGTGTGACCATCTTTAGTCACATGCCTATGAAGGATACCATCTTCAAGGGCATAAGTGATCTGGCCTCCTTCTCTCACCGTGAAAGTTCTTCCCTCGGTGGCCTGTTCAATCCAGCGTTTGAAGCTGGGGCAGTCCTGCTGCTGTTTGGCAAAGTCTGGATGGGACTTTAGTGGCTCTAGAGGTGCATCATCTGTTAAAGGAGGGGGAAACTCTCCATGTTCCACATTACTGGTACTAACTGCGGTAGACACAAAGGAGTCAGTCGGAGAATCGTCCAAACTCCTGGCATCGGAGCCGGTAGTTGCTGCTGAAATGGCTTGTTGTGAGTTCGCCCGAGGGATGTTCCAGTGAGATATATACTCATGGCAGAGATCAGTCTGCAAGATGGGGGCTAGGTTCAGTACATGACCCAGCAAGACAGAGTACATAAGCCCAATCAATGCTACAGTTGGCTTTTTCCCTTTTAGTATTTGCAATCCAGGTCAATGACACAGCAGCATCGTATTTAAGGTGTTCCTTCAGCAACTCGCACACGAATGACATTGCCGGTGCAATCTTCATCCCTTATGAATCTCTCGGCAACAAATATGCCACTGGCCCCTGTGTCGAGGGCTATCTCAGCTTCCGCACCATTTATGGTTCCTAGGCATTTTGGGATCATCTCCGGATCATCATGTTTGGTGAATTCCACATTGGCAAGTTTGTACGGTGGTTCCTCAGTGTTATCCTCAGTGACCCTTTCTGGTCTTGTTTCTAAGGAATGGGCAGAGTGAGTGGCCAGACTGATATGCGGGCCATCGCTGTGAGAGGGAGTGTGGTGACTCTCAGAGTTTGGCTGAAAACCCTGGGAGGGAGGAGCAGAGTAATGGCCCTTGCTTCTGAACTGGTGAGGCTTAGGTCTTACCGAGTCGCCCTTCTTGAGTGTGGGTGCATGGCCGTAATAAGGCTTTGGAGTGTCAGGAGGATAAGCTGGACGATGGATGTTCTGCGAGGAGCCCTTGTGTTTCCCGTTCCTGTGCCTTTCCGATGAGAATCATAGCCTGCTGCGGGGGAGATGAAACTCTGAGGACGAGCCTTGGAATCAGCCCTTCTAGCCCTCATAATGTCACAGAGATGTACTCCAGGCTGGTTGTGCTGGAGGTACTCATCCACAGCGGCTAAACTTTGCTCGTAGTGGATTTCATCCTTAAGTGAGTCCTTACATATGCAACAGCATCCATAGGGAGGTCATTGGCAATTGCATAAAACATCAAGAATGGATTCAACTTCTCACGAGGACACTTTGCAACTCACAACCAATCATTAAAGAAGCGAGCCCTGCATTTGCCAAAGGTACTACAGGTCTCCTCCTTCAATTGGAAAGCAGAAATATACCTAGCACGACACTCAGCTGGTGAAAAGTTCTGCCAGGCAAGGAGGGTGCTTTTAGCTTTCTCATAGTCCCTCAGTTGCATTTGGTTGAGTTCATTGACCAGGATGAGCAGACAGAGTGGCAGGGAGGCGAGCAGCCAATGACTCTTCTCAGCCTCTGTGCCTCCGCTAGTTATCGCAAGACTTTCAAAAGAGCAGATATAAGCATCGAGCGATTGCTGGCCGTCATCCATGTATTTCTGTATTGAGGGGTGCGTCTTATGAGGATGGTCCCCATTTCCGTGTGAAGGACCACTATCTGGGGTTCCCGCTCGAAGCCGAGCAAGAGCAAGCTCATGTTCGTGTTGTGCTTGTGCCTGCTCCTGGTCATAATCGTGTTGTGCTTGGTCACTTGCTTTCTTCTCAAGCTCAGCTCAGCAATTAGCCATCTTGTCATGAGCCCAAGTGAGGAGCTTTGATCCCGGAGGACGACGATTTTTCTCAGCCATAGCAATCGTCATGTTCAGGTAACGCACCTCATCGAATGTTTTGATGGTTTTCTATGACTGCCTAGTTTCCATGTTAGTTTCCTGTGACTGCCCGGTTTCCATTTTAGTTTCCTGTGACTACCCAGTTGCCTTGGTGGTTTCCTAAACAGTCAATAATGAAGTACCAAAACAAACAACCACAAAAAAACTAATCTCTGGAATATTAAAAAAAAAAATAAAAGAACCACACAACACCAAGGAGAGAAAAACGTTCGACACCACAGTTCAAACTTAAATGTAATGGTTATCTCAAAACCTCACCTCAAAAGTGACTCAAAACACAGTCAAGTGCAAGAGCAGCAAAATGTTGCAAAACAGTGCATGAAACACTTGTAATACAGGATGGCAGTTGTGCCTGCTTAACAGCAATATGCGGCAGTACCTGCGATTATTGTGCAAAGGAAAGGAATGAGCAACAAAAAATTTTACCAACAAGCACCCAGTGCCAGAGAATACAAACAAGTAGAGTATTGCTGTTGTGCCTGCATATGAGAGAGTATATGGCATACCCACAAATAAAATGTTGTAAGTAAAATTCTGGAGTGTTGCCAAAAGAGCACAGATCCTATGCAAAATACACCAAAGATAAGCTAACGGCTTACGAGGCAGCCAGATTACACATATGTCTACTAATAATGAGAAAATTTATTTTTGAGTGACAACTCAGACACATGAAGGGCTTAGCCTAGGCTCAATAAACGACACCAAAGTTTTTCTTCCCAATCTATGAGCAGTCAATCCTTAAATATACACTCAATTATATGCAAAATACTTAATATGCTTACTCCCAATTCCTAAATCCCAAAGAAATATAATCAATTCTTAACAAGTATCACCCTTTAACAGACATATAAAACACTAATGCTTTAAAACTCAATCTTATCACGCAAATAAATGAATTCTTAAATAACACGTGTTCTCGTCATGCAAAATTTCTTAATTCTGTTACCACATAATCTTATGCAGATTTCCTGAAATTTTGTTTACTACATTGTAAACAAGAAAATATTAGTTACCATAATTAATTTTGGAAATAAAAAAAAATTTCTGATCTGCAACGTCTCTAGCGATAAAATTTTTGTGTGCAGCCTAAGATTCATTCATTTCAATAATCTGAGCCAATGGTGATCCGAGTTCACGTGCAATGTTAAAAAGCAAAATAAAAAGAAATTTATCAAAATCAGTCTGTTTGTTCGGGTCCCTGTTCAGGCGCCAAGTTCTTGTGGGAATGGGGAGGTTGTTATGTTTCTGTTTTACTAAGGTGACTCAAGGTACTGAAGACAGTTAAGAGCTCAGAAACAGACTGGACAGATATTACTGTTCTTGAATACCCCACCTTGGCTACCACTACTCGGTCACATGAAACTCAGAATTAAATTTTTTTTTAATTTTGGAAATGCAATGACACATTAAAAAAATGGAATTAATTTTTTGAGCTGGAACAAATTTTAAATTTAAATTTATTGAATGCTGCCTCAAATCCCGGAGGTGGTTAGCACGATTTTGATTCCCGGTACCACATATGTATGCCAAGACTTTGGCCTCAAATCAACGATCACCTCTGTCACATAAGCAGAATAGAATAGAGGACACTGCAATTGCAGAAACAGAAACGACACACCATTAATAATGGAAAAACCGAAATTACGGGCGCACCAATAATGAGTTTCCAATATTATTCTACAGGATGAAAATTTATTGGTTAGTCGTAGCTAACCAGAAATATTTATGCTACCGTAAGAGCATACAAACCATTAATTATATGCCGGCATTAGAGGAAAACTATTTATTCACAATAAACGAAGAATGAGCAAGACAATTACAGTGTGTATTCCTTAAATTATGAGCAACCACAAAAGTTGCAATGCTTATTAATGATTTGCAATTTATATGGTAGAACACTATTTTTGATAAAGGAAGAAACTACGAGATAAATACAGTATTCATTCACTTTTGATTATCAAGAAGTATTTGCAATGAAAGAAGGGGCAAAACCACCTTTTGAAGTATTCACAACTTAATACTCAAAACACTTTATCCCCAATACATGAAGAATCAGCAAGATAAATTTCCTACACCAACATGTAATGGAACCAACAAGGGCCAGGGGTGGGGATGAGCCATCACTACTTGATCTAGTGTTCACAGATAATGTGTTGGATATTGAAAAAATTGAGTATGAACCACCAATTGGAAAGAGTGACCACTGTGTGTTGTTGATGGAGTATATCATTGAAGATATTCTTCCTGAGAGTAGAGGCACTGAGGACATGAGGAGGAACTATCCGAAAGGAGATTACATCAAAATGAATGAGCTTTTTGCAGTTATTGACTGGAGAACCTTATTTTACAACAAATCTGTACAAGAAATGTATGACATCTTTTGTGAGAAATATGGGAAGATAGTAGATTGCTGCATACCTGTCACCAAAGTAGGTGTAATTCATGCCAGAGAGAAATGGTTCGATAATGGGTGTAAAAGAGCTAAGGAGTGGAGAGACAAATGCTGGAAAAGGTATAGGAGGAGAAAAAACATAAATGCCTGGCAAACCTACAAAAGAGCAAGAAATGACTACCTAAGTAAAAGGAGAGAGGCAGAGAGAGATTATGAGAGGGACATCACCAGGAAGGCTAAAGAAAATCCCAAGCTTTTCCACAGCTTTATCAGAGGAAAACTGAAGGTAAAAGAACAGGTTTTAAGGCTAAAGAGAGCGGATGGAAGCATCACTGAGACGGATGAAGAGATCTGCAAAGAATTGAACAAGGAGTTTCAGTCAGTATTTACAGTAGAAAATACCCCACCCCCTCAGATTGCAGTGATAGAAGCTCAAGGGCCGGTATTAGAGAACATCAACCTTACAGCCACAGAGGTATGCAAAGCGCTGATGGATTTAGATGTTCATAAAGCTACAGGTCCCGATGACATATCCCCTCATGTGCTTAAAAGATGCGCAAACACAATATCAGTGGCACTAAGTATCATATTTAAGGAGTCTCTGGAGTCGGGGGAGATTCCAAGATGCTGGAAACAAGCAAATGTGATACCTATCTTCAAAAAGGGAAGGAGGGATACGGCTCTGAACTATAGACCAGTTTCCTTGACCAGCATAGTTTGCAAAGTTATGGAGAAACTACTAAGGAAACATATCTCTCTTCACTTGGAATCCTTCAACTTTTTGTCAGTGAGGCAACATGGCTTCAGAGAAGGTAGATCAACAGTAACAAACTTATTAGAATTTTATGATGAGGTAAGCCAAATCTTACAGGAAAGAGAGGGCTGGGCAGATTGCATATTCCTAGACTTCCAGAAAGCGTTTGACACTGTTCCACATGGGAGACTTATTAGGAAGCTGCAATCAATGGCTAGAATAGGTGGAAATGTTTTGGAATGGATAAAAACTTACTTAGAAGGAAGGGAACAGAGGGTTAGAGTAAGACACTCAGTGTCTGAATGGAGAAGAGTTAGTAGTGGAGTTCCACAGGGTTCAGTTTTAGGGCCACTTTTGTTCCTTGTATATGTAAATGACCTACCAGAGTCTGTAAATTCATTCATGAATATGTTTGCAGATGATGCAAAGATTGTGAAGAAAGTAAAAAACGAGAACAATGGTAGAGAACTTCAGGAGGATCTAAATAATCTGCATGAGTGGTCAGAAAAGTGGCTAATGAAATTCAATACTTCAAAATGTAAGGTAATGAGAATGGGTACAAGTGCAAGAAGGCCCAAGCTTGACTACTCGGTGGCTGGAGTACAGAAAATGAGAGAGATCTAGGAGTAAACATACTGGCAGATTTGTCTCCAGAAATACATATAAATGGCATAGTAAGGGCAGCATATGCATTCTTATCAAATGTAAGGGTAGCCTTCAGGCACATGGACAAGGAAATGTTCAGAAATATTTATGTAACCTATGTGAGGCCAAAACTCGAATATGCAGCCCCCTTTTGGAATCCGCACTTGAAAAAGCACATAGCTAAGCTTGAAAAAGTTCAAAGACATGCCACGAAACTGGTGTCAGAAATACGCAATCTCAGTTATGATGAGAGGCTGAGGGAATTAGACTTACCATCACTCGAAGCTAGAAGAGTGAGGGGGGATATGGTGACAGTCTTTAAATTCCTTCATGGTTATGATAGAGTGGATAGGGATTGATATTTTGATATGGCTGGCTCTAGAACTAGAGGTCACAGTTTGAAGCTTCGTAAGAAACCTTCTTCGCAGGATGTAAGGAAATAGTTTTTCAGTGTAAGAGTAGTTGATAATTGGAATTGGCTAAGCGAGGAGGTAGTTAATGCTATCTCAATCCATAGTTTTAAGGACAGGTATGATAAGTATCACTAAGTCTAAAATGGAAGCGATCAGGAGACGGGAAGATACGAGCTTTGGGCTCTTTCCCGTAAACACAATTAGGTAATCACAATTAGGTAATCACATGAATTCCTTTGATGTCGCCACATAAATAATGTTTGAAATGAGCTTGACTGCTGAGGCGAGATCTTGCCTCTGGGATGTTTTGCCACCAAATGAGAACGATTCCATGTCCCTCCTGATGATGTCATCTGTAGGATATATTTCCAGAGTAGTAACTTGTTCATATAATATTCGAGGGCTACGGTAGTTGTGGTCCCTGACAGGCAATAATAGCAGAGATGCAAGGGAGAGACAGTATTTTAGGTGCAACAAGTGGAAGCAAATAAAATAAGACGAGAATTATTATGGAAAAATAGGTTTCTGGTAAATAATCTCTAGAACGTTCTTTGCTTTGTAGGATAATAAAGAAGCTACCGAAATATATCTAAACAGGCTAATGACATATCAGCAAGGTCAAATTTATAACAAAATTATCAGCCAGAAAAAAAAATATAATATAAAAAATTTATTTGCAAGAGCTATTTTATCATAAAAAAAAACGTATCTAATAGAGTCGCTAGGAATATGGCCTTGTTTGAAGAAAAGGAACGATCAGAAAACAGAAATAGCGGGAGCCTTTTTATTGGGATCATGCTTTCCACACATGCAAGAATAGTAAATAAGATATATTTAAAATTAGGTATAAGCTGAAATATAAATTGCAAATAATTATAATATGCAAAAGGCAAGGAGTGAGAATTATTTTAGTAAGAAAAATAAACAGTTAATAATTACTAAGTTAACTAGTAAGGCATCTACTACAGCCTCTGGTGACTTTGAGCGAATTTCTCTGTCACAAATTACTTTTTAATTATTTGCGGTTTATAGCTTAAAACACTTTAGTTACATGATTAATTACTTGCAGTTTATCTAGTAAATAGCTTAATTCACGAGTTTTGACGTAAAACTCTTTATTTACGACAATAGAAAGGCGTGAAATGAAATTACAATTCGTTAAGAAAAAGGGATACATTTTTACGTGGTTATAAGAAATCTTCTGAGCATGAGATTTTTGTTTGGCACATTCAGTTAAAGAAATTTCTTATTAATATATATCGGCGGTAATTTCCAAGTCAAGGAATTAAGTTTGGCAAATGAGATTCCAGTTAGGTAATCTACAAAAGTTCGTTTTGTATCAGAATGGAAGATGAGAAAATATTTGTAGGATTTGACCAATAAACTATTTGACCAGTTAAGAATTTAACCAGTTTCTTGAATTCCCAATATGCTTGACCAATGAGCTCTACCATACACTATCCCTCACCTTGTTTGTGCCAAATGAATTCCTGTGAAGATGCCACATAAATAATGTTTGAAGTAAGCTTGACTGCCGAGGCGAGATCTTGCCTCTGGGATATTTGGCCGCCAAATGAGGACGATTCAGTAACTCTCCTGGTGATGTTATCTGTAGGATATATTTCCAGAGAAGTAACTTGTTCATATAATATTTGAAGGTTACTGTAGTGGTGGTCCCTGGCAGGCAATTATGGCAGAGATGCAAGGGAGAGACGGTATTTTAGGTGCAACAAGTGGAAGCAAATTAAAAAAAACGAGAATTATTATGGGCAAACTAAGTTACTGGCAAACAATCTCTCGAATGTTCTTTGCACTGTAGGGGACGGAATTTAACAATTTAAATAGTAAAGAAGCTACTGAAATGTATCTAGAGAGGCAAATGACATACCAGCAGGGTTAAATTTATAACAAAATTATCAACAAGAACAATTTTTATAATATAAAAAATTAATTAGCGAGCTATTTTATCATCAGAAAATTGTGTAAAAAACGTATCTAACAGACTCGCTAGGCTTATGGCCTCGTTCATGAAGAAAAGGAAAGATCAGAATACAGAAATATGAGGGAGATTTTTATATTGGGATCATGCTTTCTACACATTCTAGAATAGTAAAGAAGATATATTTAAAATTAGCTATAAGCTGAGATATAAATTGCATATAATCATAATCTGCAAAAGGCAAGGAGTGGGAATTATTTTAGTAAGAAAAAACAAGACAGTCAATAGTTACTAAATTAACTAATAAGGCATCTACTACAGCTTCTGGTGACTTTGAACTAAACACTCTGTCACAATGATATATTGCTATAAAGCAATAATATAATAGTTAATCCTCTTGCAATCTCCTTTTAGATAGTTTTTTCTTATAGCTTACTTGGTCTCCATGCTCTTAGGCAGAACGTCCTTGATGCTGTACTCAATTAATACAGAATGGTCACTCTTCCAATCGCTGGCTCATACTACATGATGGCAATATCCAAAACTTTATAGCAAGTAATAGATGAAGTACTGATTGTTCATTACCCTCCCAGCCATATTTGGTTCCAGTATATGTTGATGAAAAGAGTTTCCTTGCACTTTATCAAAGAATCTTTCCCCAATAAAAACGTTTTCGATAACCACATCAAGACTAATTTAGTTTATATCGCTATGATTTTAATGCTGCATTTTTAATATCCTACACTTTTTCTTGTTTACTATGTTTAGAACTGAATGCATCAATTTTGTATTACCCATATTACTTACTTTATACATCTTTAGTCATTGTCGATTCCTTCGTGGTTATAAGTCCAATTATAAAGCTACTCCCCAAACCCGTATTTACATGAGCGAAAATGAACTTGAAGTTATTTCCATATTAATATTTTCTTCTTCAAAATGGAACTTCTCATTTGGAAGCAAAGTTATCACTATGCTAGGCCACACAGAGCTCTGCATCTCATTATGTTGTTTACTCTTGGAAAAACTGTAACAATGTACAATCCTCTTTCCATTTTATCTCTGTACTTGCTACTGTATCTGCCTAAGCTACAGGCGATGATGATGATGATCGGTTTTACGTCTTGGACTCCCTTTTCTATTAAGGCTAGGACGGTGCCTTCTTATGAAGCGCTTTGGTGTTAGCTGACTAATACCCTGAGTGAATGCCCTTTTTAACCTTAGACTTTGGCGGGCCTTGAACACACAACCTGACGAATCAAAGTCGCGAATGTTACCATTCGGTCATGGAGGCCACATCCGCCTTAGCCATAAGTATCCAAAGCCTTTAAATTACTGCCTCAACAGGTGCTTCATCAGGATTTGTGTACACTAACCTTCTTCCATCATACATTTTTCTCTTCTTTCCCATTTCATTCCTCATTTAACCTTCCATCTTTCTGTATTTAGTTTTTAAGTTTTTGCTATCTCTTCCTTTTATAATTACCAAATTGTGCTCATGTTACACTGAATTAAATTCTGATTTGATAAAAGAGATTTAAAGGGGAATAAGCTCTGGAAATTTATAATGTACTGGAAATCTGCCAGCAGTAAACTAGTAAGAAATGATATTTGTGTGGATAAGCTCTGGAAGTTTACAATGTACTAGAAATTTGCCAGTGCTAAACTAGCAAGGATTGATTTGAGCAGGAAAGCTCTCACATGTTTGTGGGGAATAAGCTCTGGAAGCTCATAATGTACTGAAAATCTGTCTGTAGTATACTGGCAAGGATTGAGATATGCTGCATATCTCCTACATATTAGTGGGGGATAAGCTCTGGAAGCTTATAATGTACTGGAAATCTACCAGAAGTAAACTAACAAGGATTTATATGTGCTGGAAAGCTCTCACATATTTGATGAAATTGCAATTCAATTGTCATTCTAATTACTTAATGTATCAAGAGATCAGTAAATATAATTATAATGATTTTATAAATCATATATGAAATATGAAGTGAAATGTAGCTTCTGAAAGTTAAAGAAAATATACAGTTATGAAAAGTGAAGACTAATTGTCATGGAGAATGCATAAGAATTATCAAAAACATAGCAAGCGTTTTTTCTTCTATTTCTTTTGTATTCTTTTATTTGCTTTTAGTGGGAGAATAAGACTTATCTTATCATGGTCCCACCTCAACTTATTTTTCTAAGCATTGGACTTAGCTATTTTATATTTGTGGTTGTAGCCAGTTCGAGCACTATAAGTCAACCAATGTATTCAGTTGAATACAGATTTTCCATTTACATGGTTACTTCATCCCAGGTTATTATCAATTGATTCCTGGTTCCTCGTACAATCCATTCTAGTACTTGGTCTCAAATGCTCACCATCCAATCACAGTCCAATCTTAACTAAACGAGAGTAATCGTCTTTTATTTAAGAAAGCAGTACTATCTTATGTCATATGATGTAATTGTTTTTGGCCTAGTTTCTTTGATTCCAGTGATTACCCAGTCTGCTCTTAAAGGCACCAATTGATGTAGCTCTGACAACATATTCAGGATGGTCAGTCCAGGGATTTACAACACCAATACTAAACACATTTGCTCTCGTGACAGTTCTAACATGTCCTCTTTCTTTAATTTGCAGGTATTTGTTCTTGTGTTATTAGTATTAAATTCAAAATAATCATTCATATTTACATTCTCAAACCCATGGATGATCTTATGCATTTCAATCAGGTCTCTGCAAAGTCTTCGATGTTGGAGTGTAATTCCTAGGTTTTTTTTTGCATCTTGTCTCATAAGGCAAATCCTTTAAGTCGGGTGCCAACCTTATCATCCTCCTTTGGACTTTTTCGAGTTCATTAATGTCCCTCTTAAAGTATGGTGACCAAGCCTGGACAGGATACTCAAGGTGTGGTCGAACCAAGGAACAGTATAGTGTGCGACACATATCAATATCCATATAGGTGAAATTCCTCTTAATCAATCCCACTACTCTATTAGCTTTGGCCACTATACTGCCAATATATTGGACTGGCTTTAAATCCTTTGCAATGAGAACTCCTAGGTCCTTTTCACTTTCTGTTAATTTGATTTCTCTTCCATTCATGTGACAGAGTGTTTTGCTCAAAGTAACCATAGGCTGTTAGATGCCTTATTAATTAATTTAGTAACTTAACTGTTATTTTCTAACTAAAAAAATTAATTCCCACTTCTTGACTTTTGCAAATTATGATTATTTGCAATTTGTATTTTAGCTTATAGCTAATTTTAAATATACCTTATTTACTCTTCTTGTACGTGTAGAAGTATAGTCCCGATATAAAGCTGCTCCTATTTTTCGTCTGCTACGAGCCAAAAACATTCTGGAGATTGTTTACCAGTAACCTAACTTTTTATTATTATTCTCGTTTTATTTTATTTGCTTCCACTTGTTGCACCTAAAAATACTGTCTCTCCCTTGCATCTCTGCTATAATTGCCTGCCAGGGACCACCACTAAAATAGTCCTTAAAATGATATCAGAGCCAGTTACTGCTCTAGAAATGTATCCTACAGATGAACTCACCAGGAGGGACAATGAGACGCCCTCTTTTGGCGCAATCTTCCAAGAGGCAACATCTCGCCTGAGCAGTCAAAGTTTATTTCAAACCTTATTTACGTGGCATCTTCACAGGAATTCATCTAGCACAACAAGGTGAGGGATAGTGTATGGTAAAGCTCGTGGGTCAAGCAAATTGGTTTATTTTCGAGAATTAGTTACATTCGTTACTGGCTAAATCTTACGGATTTTTATTCTCAGATTCCATTCCCATACACACGAAATTTTGTAGATTACCAAACTGGAATCTCACATGCCAAAGTTAATCTGTAAATTACAGCTGATTTACATTGCTAAGAAGTTTCTTTTCATTGAATGTGATAAACAAAAATCTCATCCTCTGAAGACTGGTTATGAGCCCGTAAAAATCTATCTCTTTTCCTAATAAATTCTAATTTCATTTCACCCCTTTCTATCATCGTAAATAAAGTGTTTTACGTCAAAAACTCGTCAATAAAGCTAATTGCTATACAAATTGCAAATAATTAAAAGGTAGTTTTACCCTGTTGGCTTTGCAAATATTTCCTGTTAACCACAATTCCATGAATGCATACTGTATTTATCTTGCTAATTCTTCATATGTTGGGGATAAAGTGTTTTGAGTTATAAGTTGCAAATACCCCAAAAGGTGGTTTTGCACCCTTTTTTTCATTGTAAACAGTTCTTGATAACCAAAAGTGAATGAATACTGTATTTATCTCGTAGATTCTTCCTTTACCCTAAATAGAGTGTTTTACCATATTAATTGTTAATCAGTAATAAGCATTGCAACTTTTGTGGTTATACAATTTAAGGAATACATACAGTACTGTATTTGTCTTGCTTATTCTTCAGTTATTGTGAATAAATTGTTTTCCTTTAAAACCAGTAAAGAATTAATGGTTTTGTATGCTATTATGGTAGCATAAATATTTCTGGTTAGCTGTGAATAACCAATATATTTTCATCCAGTAAAATGACATTGGAAACTCATTATAGGTGTGCTCATGCTTTCAGTTTCCCATTATAAACAGTGTGTCATTTCTGTTTCTGAAATTGCAGTGTCCTGTATTCTACTCTGCCTGTGTGACAGAGGTAATCATCGAGTTGAGGCCAAAGTCTTGGCATACGTCCGTGGTGCCGGGAAACGAAATCGTGCTCACCACCTCCGGGATTCGAGGCAGCATTTCATAAAATTTAATTTGAGAAATTTAATTCAATTCTTTTAATGTCATTGCATTTCCAAAATTAAAAGAAAGTTGAATTCTGAGTTTCATTTAACCGACTAATGGTAATAGAGATGGGGTGTTCAAGTACAAATATCTGTCCTGTCTGTTCGTGAGCTCTTAACCGAGCTCGGTACTTTGAGTCCCCTTAGTAAAACAGAATCTTAACAACACTCTAGCATCCTAAACCCCAACAAGATTGGTGCCCGAACAGGGACCCGAACAGACAGACTGATTTTATAAATTTATTTTTATTTTGCTTTTTAACATTGCACATGAAACCCGATTACCATTGGCTCGATTATTGAAATGAATGAATCTTAGGCTACACACAAAAATTTTCGCGCTAGAGATATTGCGGATAAGAAATTTTTCTTTATTTTCAATATTAATTATGGTAACTAATATTTTCTTGTTTCCCATGTGGTAAACAATATTTCAGGAAATCTACATGAGATTATGTGGTAACAGACTTTAGAAATTTTGCATGACGGGAAGACGTGTTATTTAAAATTTCATTTATTTGCGTGATAAGATTGAGTTTTAAAGCATTCGTGTGTTCTATATCCGTTAAAGGGTGATACTTGTTAGGAATTGTTTATATTTCCTTGGGATTTAGGAATTGGGAGAAAGTATATTAAGTATTTTTGCTTATAATTGTGTTTTATATTCAAGCATTGACTGCTCATAGATTGGAAGAAAATTTTGGTGTCATTTATCGAGCCTAGGCTAAGCCTTTCATGTATCTGAGTTGTCACTTGAAAATAAATTTTCTCATTACTAGTAGAAATGTGTAATCTGGCTGCCTAGTAAGCTGTTAGCTTATCGTTGGTGTATTTTGCATAGGATCTGTGCCCTTTTGGTAACACTCCAGAATTTTACTTACGACATTTTATTTGTGGGTACTGCCACATACGCGCTCATACGCAGGCACGACCACTATACTGTACTTGTTCATATTACTTACGACATTTTATTTGTGGGTACTGCCATATACGAGCTCATACGCAGGCACGACCGCTATACTGTACTTGTTTGTACTCTCAGGCACTGGGTGCTAGTCGGTAAAATTCGTTATTGCTCATTCCTTTCATTTGCACCATAACTGCAGGTACTGCCACGTATTGCTGTTAAGCAGGCACGACTGCCATTCTGTATTACCAGTGTTTCATGCACTGTTTTGCAACATTTTGTTGCTGTTGCACTTGATTGTGTTGCTCATTCCTTTCATTTGTACAATAACCGCAGGTACTGCCACGTATTGCTGTTAAGCAGGCACGACTGCCATTCTGTATTACCAGTGTTTCATGCACTGTTTTGCAACATTTTGTTGCTGTTGCACTTGATTGTGTTGCTCATTCCTTTCATTTGCACGATTACCGCAGGTACTGCCACATATTGCTGTTAAGCAGGCACGACTGCCATTCTGTATTACCAGTGTTTCATGCACTGTTTTGCAACATTTTGTTGCTATTGCACTTGATTGTGTTGCTCATTCCTTTCATTTGCACGATTACTGCAGGTACTGCCACATATTGCTGTTAAGCAGGCACGACTGCCATTCTGTATTACCAGTGTTTCATGCACTGTTTTGCAACATTTTGTTGCTGTTGCACTTGATTGTGTTGCTCATTCCTTTCATTTGCACCATAACTGCAGGTACTGCTACGTATTGCTGTTAAGCAGGCACGACTGCCATTCTGTATTACCAGTGTTTCATGCACTGTTTTGCAACATTTTGCTGCTGTTGCACTTGATTGTATTTTGAGTCACTTTTATGGTGAGATTTTGAGATCACTTTTACGATTTAGTTTGAACTGTGGTGTTAAATTTTTTTTTCCTCTCCTTGGTGTTGTGTGGTTCTTTCATTTTTTTTCTACTACTGTATTGTAGAGATTTGTTTTTTTTGTGGTTGTTTTGGCACTTCGTTAATGACTGTTTAAGAAACAAACATGGAAACCATCAAAACATTCGATGAGGAGCGTTACCTGGACATAATGATTGCTAGGGGTGAGAGATACGGTCTTTCCCCAGGGCAGAAGCTCTTCGAATGGGCTCATGAGAAGATGGTTGAACGCCGAGATAAGCTGGAGAAGAGAGCACGTGATGAGGCACAAGCACAACGTGAGGAGGCACAAGCACAAAGTGAGGAGGCACAAGCACAACGTGAACATGAGTTCGCGCTTGCTCGGATTCGAGCGGGAATCCCAGACAGTAGTCCTTTATCCGGAAATAGAGATTACAGGAACGGGAAGCACAAGAGCCCCTCGCAGAACTTCAATCGTCCAGCTCCTCCTCCTCACACTCCTAAGCCTTATTACGGCCATGCACCCACACTCATAGAACAAATAAGATCTTTGGAGGAAGCAAATAAAGCACAAGGGCAGGAGAGAAAGGAACTAGAAAAAAGAATAAAGAAGCTGGAAGGAGAAAAGAGTCAACTAGAATCTAGAATTTCTAAACAAGAAGATAAAAACAAACAGCTGAATGACAACCTAAAGGAATTAGATGTTAGTTCACTGCTCTCTTCTGAGAGAGACGAGATTGCTGCTTGGAATGTTCAGATTAAGGAAAACATTGAACAGTTCAGAAAAGAGTTCCAGGAGCTGAATATGGAAAATGATGCCATGAAAACGTCCTTTGCTGATGCACTAAAGGGGAATGTGGCATAAAAGAGGCTGTAAAGGTGGTGGCACTGGAAAACATACAAACAGTTGACTATAAAGAGACAGTAATCGAAAAAATGAAAGACGTTGTGATGGAAAGGGCAAACCCACTCATCAGACAGGCACTTGATAAGGAGAAGACAGTGGTAATCTCAGGCATAAGTGAATCCCAGGAGCCAACATGGCAGGGGAGACTTGAAGAAAATAAAGCTAACGTTGTAGACCTGATAAGAAAGCTTGGAGTAGTATGTGGTCCTGAGGATATTGTAAACATACACCAACTAGGTAAATATTCGAGGGAAGGAAAGCCGAGACCAACAAAAGTAACCTTTGAGAGAGGGGAGACATGTAGGGAAATATTGTTGAGAAAAAAAAGTCTAAAAGACCTTCAAGAATGCAAAGAAGTGTTCATTAGACGATACAGAACGCAGGAAGAGATGGGAAAGATCAAAAACTTGTTGCAAGAGGCAAGAAGGTTAAATGATGAAAGAAATGAAGAAGAGAAGAAAAATTTTTGTTACTGAATACTTCCAGACAAAGGGGAGATAAAGAAGATAATGACAGAAGATCAGGGGATGGGGCCTCATTAAGATTGTTATACACAAATGCTGATGGATTAGCTGGTAAGGCAGTAGAATTAAAAGATAGGATTCACAACAGTAAGGCAGATATAGTAACAATTACAGAGACTAAGTTGAGTGAGGACATAAACTTTGTCACAGTTTTTCCTAAGGGCTTCAGAATACTAAGGGTCGAAAGATCTCAGAGGACTGGTGGAGGGATAGCACTGCTCATAAGTGAGAGGATTCAAGTTGAAGAAATAAACTTGGCTATAGAAAGTGAGTTCAGGGAATTTCTTGTTGCTCGCATAAATACTGGGTCAGAGAGCATTATAATAACTGTTGTATACAACCCACCAAGGAACCAAAATAGGCTTGAAATTTATGAGGAAAGTCATATAGGTACGATTGAAGTCATAAACTCAGTTGTTAACATGGCGCGGGAGAAAAAATGTAGGATTTTGATTATGGGAGACTTTAATCATAAAGAGATAGATTGGATAAATCTTGACCCACACAGTGGTGAGGACTCATTCGAGGCAAGATTCCTAGATTGCGTACAAGGGAATTTCCTACACCAACATGTAATGGAACCAACAAGAGTCAGGGTTGGGGATGAGCCATCACTACTTGATCTAGTGTTCACAGATAATGTGTTGGATATTGAAAATATTGAGTATGAACCACCAATTGGAAAGAGTGACCACTGTGTGTTGTTGATGGAGTATATCATTGAAGACATTCTTCCTGAGAGTAGAGGCACTGAGGACATGAGGAGGAACTATCCGAAAGGAGATTACATCAAAATGAATGAGCTTTTTGCAGTTATTGACTGGAGAACCTTATTTTACAACAAATCTGTACAAGAAATGTATGACATCTTTTGTGAGAAATATGGGAAGATAGTAGATTGCTGCATACCTGTCACCAAAGTAGGTGTAATTCATGCCAGAGAGAAATGGTTCGATAATGGGTGTAAAAGAGCTAAGGAGTGGAGAGACAAATGCTGGAAAAGGTATAGGAGGAGAAAAAACATAAATGCCTGGCAAACCTACAAAAGAGCAAGAAATGACTACCTAAGTAAAAGGAGAGAGGCAGAGAGAGATTATGAGAGGGACATCACCAGGAAGGCTAAAGAAAATCCCAAGCTTTTCCACAGCTTTATCAGAGGAAAACTGAAGGTAAAGGAACAGGTTTTAAGGCTAAAGAGAGCGGATGGAAGCATCACTGAGACGGACGAAGAGATCTGCAAAGAATTGAACAAGGAGTTTCAGTCAGTATTTACAGTAGAAAATACCCCACCCCCTCAGATTGCAGGGATAGAAGCTCAAGGGCCGGTATTAGAGAACATCAACCTTACAGCCACAGAGGTATGCAAAGCGCTGATGGATTTAGATGTTCATAAAGCTACAGGTCCTCATGACATATCCCCTCATGTGCTTAAAAAATGCGCAAACACAATATCAGTGGCACTAAGTATCATATTTAAGGAGTCACTGGAGTCGGGGGAGATTCCAAGATGCTGGAAACAAGCAAATGTGATACCTATCTTCAAAAAGGGAAGGAGGGATACGGCTCTGAACTATAGACCAGTTTCCTTGACCAGCATAGTTTGCAAACTTATGGAGAAACTACTAAGGAAACATATCTCTCTTCACTTGGAATCCTTCAACTTTTTGTCAGTGAGGCAACATGGCTTCAGAGAAGGAAGATCAACAGTAACAAACTTATTAGAATTTTATGATGAGGTAAGCCAAATCTTACAGGAAAGAGAGGGCTGGGCAGATTGCATATTCCTAGACTTCCAGAAAGCGTTTGACACTGTTCCACATGGGAGACTTATTAGGAAGCTGCAATCAATGGCTAGAATAGGTGGAAATGTCTTGGAATGGATAAAAACTTACTTAGAAGGAAGGGAACAGAGGGTTAGAGTAAGACACTCAGTGTCTGAATGGAGAAGAGTTAGTAGTGGAGTTCCACAGGATTCAGTTTTAGGGCCACTTTTGTTCCTTGTATATGTAAATGACCTACCAGAGTCTGTAAATTCATTCATGAATATGTTTGCAGATGATGCAAAGATTGTGAAGAAAGTAAAAAACGAGAACAATGGTAGAGAACTTCAGGAGGATCTAAATAATCTGCATGAGTGGTCAGAAAAGTGGCTAATGAAATTCAATACCTCAAAATGTAAGGTAATGAGAATGGGTACAAGTGCAAGAAGGCCCAAGCTTGACTACTCGGTGGCTGGAGTACAACTTCAAGAGACAGAAAATGAGAGAGATCTAGGAGTAAACATACTGGCAGATTTGTCTCCAGAAATACATATAAATGGCGTAGTAAGGGCAGCATATGCATTCTTATCAAATGTAAGGGTAGCCTTCAGGCACATGGACAAGGAAATGTTCAGAAATATTTATGTAACCTATGTGAGGCCAAAACTCGAATATGCAGCCCCCTTTTGGAATCCGCACTTGAAAAAGCACATAGCTAAGCTTGAAAAAGTTCAAAGACATGCCACGAAACTGGTGCCAGAAATACGCAATCTCAGTTATGATGAGAGGCTGAGGGAATTAGACTTGCCATCACTCGAAGCTAGAAAGTAAGGGGGGATATGGTGACAGTCTTTAAATTCCTTCATGGTTATGATAGAGTGGATAGGGATCGATATTTCGATATGGCTGGCTCTAGAACTAGAGGTCATAGTTTGAAGCTTCGTAAGTTAAAACTTGTTTGCAGGATGTAAGGAAATACTTTTTCAGTGTAAGAGTAGTTGATAATTGGAATTCGCTAAGCGAGGAGGTAGTTAATGCTATCTCAATCCATAGTTTTAAGGACAGGTATGATAAGTATCACTAAGTCTAAAAATGGAACCGATCAGGAGACGGGAAGATACGAGCTTTGGGCTCTTTCCCGTAAACACAATTAGGTAATCACAATTAGGTAATCACTCAAGAAGGATGACCCGGTAAGACCTAAGCCTCAGCAGTTAAGAGGCAAAGGCCATTACTCTGCTCCACCTTCCCAGGGTTTTCAGCCAAACTCTAAGAGCCACCACGCTCCCTCACACAGCGGCGGCCCACATAGCCGTCTGGCCACTCACTCAGCCCATGTTGTGGAAACAGGGCCAGAAAGGGCCAATGAGGATAATGCCGAGGAACCACCACACAAACTTGCCAATGTGGAATTCATCAAACATGATGATCTGGAAATGATCCCAAAATGCCTAGAAACCATAAATGGTGTGGAAGCTGAGATAGCCCTTGACACAGGGGCCAATGGCATACTTGTTGATGAGAAATTCGTCAGGGATGAAGATTTTACCAGCAAAGTCGTTCGTGTGCGGGTTGCTGAAGGAACACCCCAAATACGACGCTGCTGTGTCATTAACCTGGATTGCAAATACTACAAGGGAAAAGCCCCAGCTGTGGCAATGATTGGGCTTATGTACCCTGTCTTGATGGGTCGTGCACTGAACCTAGTTCCTACTTTCCAGGCCGACCTCTACCATAAGGACATTTCTCGTTATAACTTCCCTCGGGGGAAGTCACATGAAGCCATTTCAGCAGCAACTCCTGGCCTCGATGCCAAGAATATGGACGATTCTCCGACTGACTCCGTTGAGTCTGCTGCAGTCAGTACACGTAATGTGGAACGCGGAGAGTTTCCCCCTCCTTTACCAGATGATGCACCTCTCGAGCCATTGAAGTCCCGTCCAGACTTTGCCAAATTGCAGCAAGACTGCCCCAGCCTCAAACGCTGGATGCAGCAGGCCACCGAGGGAAGGACCTTCACGGTGAGAGGAGGAGGCCAGATCACTTACGCCCTTGAAGATGGAGTACTTCGTAGGCATGTGACTAAAGATGGCCACACCTTTAAACAGTTGGTGGTGCCCGCTTCGTTGCGCCGCCAGGCTATGTATGTGGCACACCATTTACCTCTGAGTGGACACAGAGGCAAAGCAAAAACTCGGCACGTCCTTCAGAAGGCTTTTGCATGGCCAAACATGTACACCGAGGTAGACAGATATGTAGGCTCCTGCCCTGTCTGTCAATCCACCTCAACGGCACCGGTACCGAAAGTTCCCATGGGGATAACTAAGCTCTCAATGGAGCCATTTTCCAAGGTCGCTATTGACATACTAGGTCCTATTAATCCAGCTTCGTCCACGGGGAAACAATTCCTCCTGGTATATGCTGACCTGGCAACAAGGTACCCAGATGCAGTGCCACTGTCTTCTATCACAACTGAAGCAGTCGCTCATGCCCTATTTGAAATGTGCTCCAGGGTTGGCTTTCCTGAGCAGGTCACTTCTGACAATGGAAGTCAGTTTACAAGTAGGCACTTTGAGGCTTTCTGTAACCTTTTAGAAATGAAGCACATTCGTACGAGTGTCTATCATGCCCAATCAAATGGAGCATGCGAACGCTATAACGGGACATTGAAGCGATGTTTGCGCAAGCTAGTGATAGATATACCTAGGCAGTGGGACAAGTACGTCCCTGCTGCACTTTTCTCCTTCAGAGACACGCCCCACGACACTACTGGATACTCGCCTTTCGAGCTGATTGGTCATAAGGTCAGAGGCCCAGTAGAATTCTTGGCAGAATGTTGGGATTCACCTACCATCGAAGATGACGATAGGGACGTCCATGAGTATATTTTGAAGTTTTCGTCTCACCTCAAAAAGGCTTGGAAAACTGCACAATTAGCCATTAAGGGTCACCAGCAGACTGCCAAGCTCCTCTTTGACAAGCGTGCGCGGCGTCGTGCCCTGACACCCGGAGATCGAGCTCTGTTACTTCTTCCAACAGATACCCGCAAGCTAATGCTACGCTGGAAAGGACCGTACACTGTGGTACACCGGGTGACCCCTGACAATTATGTGCTAAATGTTGATGGCAATAACCGGAAATACCACATTAACCAGCTGAAGCTTTATTGTGAGGACCCGGAGGCCCACAGGGATCCTGCGCTGGCGCTCCCAGCAACCCCTATAGATGCCTCCAGCATCAACAGAACCTCCGAGGCTGCAGCAACACAGGTGCTCCATTATAGCCACCCCTTACTTCCTATATTGGAATACTCCACCCTTGCAGTGGAGACAGACTTACGGGAGTGGAGTTTTTCTGAAGAAGCCCCTCTGGCCGCAGCCACCGCCCTTGCAATTGAAGACATAAGCTTAGCTTTTGATGATGGTAAGGATCCTGCCATTCCCACACACCGAAAAGAAAGTGTGAGTAATTGTATTATTAACTCCAGACTGCAACCGAGTCAACGGGAACAGCTGAACAAGCTATTAGAGGACTATGAGAACGTCTTCAACGACCTCCCAGGCATTACCACTACCCTTGAGCATCATGTCAGATTGACTGACCCAGAGCCATTTCGGCATTCCTATGGTCTTCCCCACCAGCTGTCCTTACGGCTGAAGGAAGATCTTGACACTTGGGTCCGCCTCGGAATAGTTGAAAAGAGCATTTCGCCTTGGTGTTCGCCGTTACTGGCAGTGCGTAAGCGAGATGGCAGTCACAGGTTCTGCCTTGACTGTCGTAAGCTTAACTCCCGTACCATCTTTGATGGAGAGCCCATTGCTGACGCCGAGCATATTTTCTCGTTGCTTTCTCAAGCCCGTTACCTGTCCAAGTTGGATTTGGCCAGTGGATTTTGGCAAGTCCCGTTGAGCGAGACTACCAAGCCTCTTACAGCTTTTTCCACAAGATATGGTCTATACCAGTTCAGGGTCATGCCTTTTGGTATGGTAAATGCCCCTGGCTGCTTCAGCAGACTCATGAGGATAGTACTACAGGATCTCGACAATGTTTCATGCTTTATAGACGACATCCTGGTGCATTCTCAGGATTGGTCATCGCACCTCGAGACCCTCCGCAGAGTTCTCACTCGTCTGAACCAGCATGGACTTCATTTAAAGCCTTCCAAATGTGAGATTGGTTTCACACAATTGCAGTATCTCGGCCACGTGGTTGGAGAAGGAGTTATGTCCCCTTTACATGACAGGGTACAAGCTATTAAGGATATGGAGAAACCTGCCACTGTCACTCAACTGAGATCATTCCTGGGTAGTGTCGGCTACTACCAACGGTTCATTCCACACTTTAATACTATCGCTGCCCCTTTGCAGCAAATGACCTCCTCGAAGCAAAGTAAATCCTCCCCTGTCCAATGGACAGATGAAGCGGAGAGAGCATTTTTCAAGCTCCGAGAAGCATTGGCGGGTGAGCCAGTATTACAACTGGTGAACCCTGATTTTCCATTTATCTTGCAGACCGACGCCTCAGACGAAGGCCTGGGTGCCGTGCTCTTGCAAGCCCGATCAGACAACTCAGCAGAAGTAGCTCCAGTGCGATATGCAAGCCGCAGGCTTCGCCCTGCAGAGCGAAATTACTCCACCGTGGAGAAGGAAGCTCTAGCTGCATATTGGGCCATAAAGAAATTTGAAGTCCATCTGTATGGCCAACATTTTACACTGAGAACCGACCACCGACCTCTCCTATATTTACAGACTGCAGACAAGCTAAATCCTCGTCTGAAAAGGTGGGCACTTTACCTGAATCTTTTCAAATTCACTGCCCAACATGTTCATGGCAAGGACAATGACCTTGCTGATCTACTAAGTCGACGGTCGTTACCCTCAAATGAGGAAGCTGGTGCTGTTAGCCTAAATTTGACTAGTCAGTAAAGATTACTTCTCTAATGTGTTGTTTATTTTTATGTTTATCTTTTATGTCTTTAATACTGTACTGTACTTGTTTATTTTAGCGTACAAACGTTATTCCTAATGGAAGACGAAAAAGATGAAGAATAATTTTTTGATCGTAGTTTTATATTTCCCTTTGTGGGACTTTGAAAGCCAGAACATGGCAGAAACATTTTAGTTTAGTGTTGAATAGCTGAAACTTTTAAATCCAGTCGCCAATGTTAATGACGACGTGGTTCAAATTTTTAATTTGCGTATACTGTATTTTATTTTGTATATTATATTATTGCCTTCTTGCATGTGAAGCATTCATAAACTTAAATATTGATATTCACTGATATCTAATTGTGATTTAATTTTCTTGAAATTTGAATTTGATCACATTTCTTTTATGTTTTGCATGTCATTTAATGTTTTGTTTACAAGACTTGTTTACTTTTACTAATAGTATGATATGTTCCAGTGGTGGATCCCATTCTTATTGTTCATTTGTTCTTTTCCATGAGAAGGATATCTCATCCCTCATAATAACACTGAAGTCACCGTAACTTCCTCTGTTCTTTTTTCGCCTTCTGTAGTAGAATTTTGCTAAATCAATATTCTCTAGAAAGGGCCTTTGTGACAGAGTGTTTCGCTCAAAGTCAACAGAGGCTGTTAGATGCCTTATTAAATAATTTAGTAACTTAACTGTTATTTTCTAACTAAAAAAATAATTCCCACTTCTTGACTTTTGCAGATTATGATTATTTGCAATTTGTATTTTAGCTTATAGCTAATTTTAAATATACCTTATTTACTCTTCTTGTACGTGTAGAAGTATAGCCCCGATATAAAGGCTGCTCCTATTTTTCTGTCTGCTACGAGCCAAAAACATTCTGGAGATTGTTTACCAGTAACCTAACTTTTCATTATTATTCTCGTTTTATTTTATTTGCTTCCACTTGTTGCACCTAAAAATACTGTCTCTCCCTTGCATCTCTGCTATAATTGCCTGCCAGGGACCACCACTAAAATAGTCCTTAAAATGATATCAGAGCCAATTACTGCTCTAGAAATGTATCCTACAGATGAACTCACCAGGAGGAACAATGAGACGCTCTCTTTTGGCGCCGAGACTGCCCAGAGGCAACATCTCGCCTGGGCAGTCTAAGTTTATTTCAAATCTTAATTACGTGGCATCTTCACAGGAATTCATCTAGCACAACAAGGTGAGGGATAGTGTATGGTAAAGCTCGTGGGTCAAGCAAATTGGTTTATTTTCGAGAATTAGTTACATTCGTTACTGGATAAATCTTATGGATTTTTATTCTCAGATTCCATTCCCATACACACGAAATTTTGTAGATTACCAAACTGGAATCTCACATGCCAAAGTTAATTCCTTAACCTGTAAATTACAGCTGATATATATTGCTGAGAAGTTTCTTTTCACTGAATGTGATAAACGAAAATCTCATCCTCTGAAGACTGGTTATGAGCCCGTAAAAATCTATCTCTTTTCCTAATAAATTCTAATTTCATTTCACCCCTTTCTATCATCGTAAATAAAGTGTTTTACGTCAAAAACTCGTCAATAAAGCTATTTGCTAAAAAAAATTGCAAATATTTAAAAGGTAATTTTTCCCAGTTGGCTTTGCAAATATTTCTTGTTAACCACAATTTAATGAATGCATACTGTATTTGTTACAATATTTGATATAATTGTTATTTTGTTAATGAACGAATCCATGTTTTGTTTACATTGAAAGTAATAAAGATGCCCACTAGGGGGCAGACAAGAACATTCATAATGCCCTTTCAGTCTCCTATTTTATTGTGCCTCATTTATCTATAAATATCTCCAAATTTAAGGAGCATCAAACATGGTGGCAGCGCTCAATAGACTAAGTATGGTTTGCTGTTCATTTTGAATATAAGGCATTACGTATTATCCAGGATATTTCTGTTTGATTAAGTAAATAAGACTACCAACCGACATGGCGACAGCTAATCTAGCCCCTCCTGATAAATTCGCATTAAAGAGCGAAAGTGAGCAAGATTGGCGACTTTTTCGTCAAAAATTCGAGCTGTATATACTTGCAGCAGGTTTAAATGATAAACCAAGTGAAGTGAAGGTAGCATTACTTTTGACCCATGGGGGTGACGAATTGCTTCGAGTGTATAATGCTATAGAGTTTGGTCCCGTTATTGTAGGGGAGAGTGGAACTCGTGATGACCCTAGCAAGGACTTAAACGTGGTATTACAGAAGCTAGATGAGCATTTTGCCCCTAGGAAGCTAATAATAGCATCAAGATATAGGTTTAGATGCTGTACTCAGAAAGCTGATGAGAACCTGGATGAATTTATTACTAGAATAAAAACTATGGTTAAGGATTGTGATTTTGCAGCAGAAAAAGATGAGGCAATTCGTGATCAAATTGTTTTTGGCTGTAAAGAAGATAAACTCAGAGAGAAATTTCTGAGAGAAGAATGTATTTCACTGATAGATACGCTCAAAATTTGTGAGGCACATCAAGCATCGCAGAGACAAATGCAAATGATAAAAAGAGAAAATACAGCAAAGTCGGTCATAAATAAAGTTAAATCGACAAAGAACTTTAAGCAGAGTAGGCCTAGTAGACATTCAGCAGACCGAAAGAGTGAGGACCCAAGTTTTGTGAACAAGAACCAGTATAGGCCTAAGTCAAACCAAAGTTTGTCAACGAAGGATACGGCTCTACGAAAATGTAAGTTCTGCGGAACAAGACACGTGTGGAGTAAGAAGAAATGTCCAGCCTATGGAGAGAGATGCAACTACTGCAACAGGCTGAATCACTTCGAATCTCAATGTTTGGAGAAAAATGGACATGCACAAGCATCTAAGAAGATGGGTGTGAATGCAGTGGACGGTGACGATTCCAGTTCAGATACTCCAGCCGAATATATCCTAGGTGTCAAGTTGCAGACGAGACGTGGAGAGCCAGAAGAAACGACGGTGAACAAAAATGATAATCCCTGTACACAGCAAGTGATGAAAGTGAATAAAGTGTCAAAGAAATCCAAATATCTATATACCGATCTGAAAGTTGGTGAAAATAGTGTCAAATTTCAAATCGATAGCGGAGCAGGTGTAAATGTGTTACCTCGAAATATGGTTCCCAATAATGTAAAAATTGAATCTAGTGAAGGGTTACAACTAGAAATGTGGAATAATTCTGCAGCCAAACCAGTTGGAAAATGTAGAATTAAAGTGAAAAATGAGATAAATTCAAAGAGATATAATGTTGAGTTTATTATAGTGGCTGAGAATTATATGCCTTTGTTAGGAAAACGTGCATCAGAACAGATGGGTTTCCTTACCATCAATTATGATAACATATGTTCTGTACACAGTGAATCTTGTAATACTGATGTTTTTCAGGAATATTCAGATGTATTTTGTAATGAAATTGGTAAGTTACCTGGGGTGGTACATATGACTTTAGACAAAGAAGTCAAGCCATTTGCTATATCTTCATGTAGAGTGCCAATTCAACTTAAAAGGAAGGTAAAATCCAAATTATCTGAGTTAGAGAAACAAAATGTCATTTGTAAAGTAGACGAACCAACTGAATGGGTGAGTCGCATGGTAGTAGCTTCTAAGAAAAATAGTGAAGACATAAGAATTTGCATAGATCCTCAGCAATTAAATAAAGCCATAATTAGAGAAATGCATCCTTTGCCAATTATTGATGATGTTTTACCTGAATTAGCACAAGCTAAAGTGTTCTCTAAACTAGATTTAAGAAATGGATATTGGCACTGTGTTTTGGATGAAGAGTCAAGTCATTTAACTACCTTTCAAACCCCTTTTGGAAGATATCGTTGGCTTAGACTGCCCTTTGGCCTAGCAATCAGTAGTGAAGTTTTTCAGAAACGACTGCAGAACTCTTTAGATGGTTTGCTAGGAATAATATGCATTGCTGATGACATTTTGGTATATGGAATAGGTAATTCTCTAGAAGAAGCACAGTTAGATCATGATGAAAATTTAAGAAATTTACTGGAACGATGTCGTAAGCATGGTATCCGTCTTAACAGAGAAAAGGCTGAAATAAGAAAGAGTGAGATAACATTTCTTGGACATGTAATAACTAATGAAGGCCTTAAGCCAGATCCCAGTAAAATTGAAGCAATTGTATCGATGAAAGCTCCAACTAATGTCACTGAGATTCAATGCTTTAGTGGAATGATAAACTATTTGTCAAAATTCATGCCTAGACTCTCTGACCTGATGGTGCCCATACGACAACTTTTACGTAAAGACAAAGAATGGTGTTGGGGTGATGAACAGGCTAGAGCTTTTGAGAAAATTAAGTGTTGCATCACTAAGACTCCAATTCTTGCTTATTATGATCAAAATAAACAGCTAGTTATACAGTGTGATGCTAGCAAATGTGGACTTGGTGCAGTTCTAATGCAAGGTGGTAAACCGTTGTCTTATGCAAGCAGAGCTCTAACTGACACGGAAACAAGGTATGCTCAGATAGAGAAAGAAATGCTGGCTATTGTGTTTGCTTTAAAGAAATTCCATCAGTACACTTTTGGACAACATACTTTGGTTATAACTGATCACAAACCACTTCAGAGTATAATCTTGAAACCATTAGATAGAGCACCAAAGAGGCTACAAGGCATGTTATTGACTGCACAACAATACGATATTGAACTTAAGCATACTGCTGGTAAGAACATGCATATAGCAGATTTGCTGTCTCGATCATTTCTAAGTGAAACTGAAAATGGTAATGATTTTGAATATGTTAATGTTGTATCTTATTTGCCTATTAGGGAAGACAGGTTAAAGAAAATTCGTGATGCTGTGGCCAGTGATGAAATTTTACTTGAAGTGACAAATATGATAACAAATGGGTGGCCAGAGTATAAATGTAATGTACCTATAACTGTTTTGCCTTATTATCATATTAGAGATGAACTTTCTATACAGAATGGACTTGTATTTAAAGGTGATAGAGTTGTGATTCCTGCCAATTTGAGGAAAGAAATTAAACAGGCTATTCACTCTAGTCACATTGGCGTAGAAAGTTGTCTACGAAGGGCTCGTGAGTGTGTATATTGGCCTGGTATGAATGGTGATATTAAAGAATATATTTCTCAATGTGAAATCTGTTGCAAATTTCAAAAATCTCAGCAGAAAGAAACTCTTATGCCACATGAAGTGTCTGATAGGCCATGGGAGAAAGTTGGCACAGATATTTTTGAATTGAGTAATCAGTTTTATCTTGTAACAGTAGACTATTTCAGTAATTTCTGGGAAATTGATAGGTTAGAAGATATAAAAGCATCTACTGTTATACGTAAGCTAAAAGCACATTTTGCAAGGTATGGTACTCCTTCCATCTTAGTTAGTGACTGTGGAACTCAATTTACAAGTGATATATTTCAGAATTTTATAAGAGTGTGGGATATAGAACATTGTACGTCAAGCCCTAAACATCCTCAGTCTAATGGACAGGCAGAATCCGCTGTAAAAACTGCAAAGTCCATACTCAGAAAAGCCATAGAAAGCAATAATGACCCTTATTTGGCAATATTAGACTACCGTAATTGTCCGTCTCACAGTGATGAATACAGTCCGGCTCAAAAAAGCCTAGGGAGACGCACACGTACTCTTCTCCCAGTTTCTTCAAAGTTGTTGAAACCATCTGAGATCAATGTAGATAAAATTAAGATTAACAGACATTATAGAAATAGCAGGTCCGCTAAATATTACAATGTGCATGCCAAAGATCTTGATCCTTTACAGGAAGATGATGTTGTGAGAATAAAACCCACTGTAATGGGAAAGAAAGCTTGGGAAAAAGGTATTGTGAAGGAACGTTTAGACGAGAGATCTTATGAAATTTCAACTGATGCTGGTTTATTGAGAAGAAATAGAGTAGACCTTAATAAGTCAAATGAAAGAAATGTTTCGTATCACAGTAGTGAAGATTCTAGTAATGTAGTACAAAGCCAGCAACAGGTTGAAATTCCACAGGATAAACATGTGAACCCAACAAGTGAGAATCTCAGAGTTCAAGAGTCTTTCACTCCTCAAAAGAGAATCACAAGGAGTACAAGGAATATTTTACCCTCTAAATATAATGATTTTGTTGTTTACAAAGAGTGATTTATTTTTCGTTTTCAAGATGATAACTTATTTTTTTTTCTTCATAAAAAGAGGGATGTTACAATATTTGATATAATTGTTATTTTGTTAATGAACGAATCCATGTTTTGTTTACATTGAAAGTAATAAAGATGCCCACTAGGGGGCAGACAAGAACATTCATAATGCCCTTTCAGTCTCCTATTTTATTGTGCCTCATTTATCTATAAATATCTCCAAATTTAAGGAGCATCAAACAGTATTTATCTTGCTAATTCTTCATATGTTGGGGATAAAGTGTTTTGAGTTATAAGTTGCAAATACCTCAAAAGGTGGTTTTGCACCCTTTTTTTTCATTGCAAACAGTTCTTGATAACCAAAAGTGAATGAATACTGTATTTATCTCGTAGATTCTTCCTTTACCCTAAATAGAGTGTTTTACCATATTAATTGTTAATCAGTAATAAGCATTGCAACTTTTGTGGTTACACAATTTAAGGAATACATACAGTACTGTGATTACCTAATTGTGATTACCTAATTGTGTTTACGGGAAAGAGCCCAAAGCTCGTATCTTCCCGTCTCCTCATCAGTTCCATTTTATACTTAGTGATACTTATCATACCTGTCCTTAAAACTATGGATTGAGATAGCATTAACTACCTCCTCGCTTAGCCAATTCCAATTATCAACTACTCTTACACTGAAAAAGTATTTCCTTACATCCTGCGAAGAAGTTTTCTTACGAAGCTTCAAACTATGACCTCTAGTTCTAGAGCCAGCCATATCAAAATATCGATCCCTATCCACTCTATCATAACCATGAAGGAATTTAAAGACTGTCACCATATCCCCCCTCACTCTTCTAGCTTCGAGTGATGGTAAGTCTAATTCCCTCAGCCTCTCATCATAACTGAGATTGCGTATTTCTGGCACCAGTTTCGTGGCATGTCTTTGAACTTTTTCAAGCTTAGCTATGTGCTTTTTCAAGTGCGGATTCCAAAAGGGGGCTGCATATTCGAGTTTTGGCCTCACATAGGTTACATAAATATTTCTGAACATTTCCTTGTCCATGTGCCTGAAGGCTACCCTTACATTTGATAAGAATGCCTATGCTGCCCTTACTATGCCATTTATATGTATTTCTGGAGACAAATCTGCCAGTATGTTTACTCCTAGATCTCTCTCATTTTCTGTCTCTTGAAGTTGTACTCCAGCCACCGAGTAGTCAAGCTTGGGCCTTCTTGCACTTGTACCCATTCTCATTACCTTACATTTTGAAGTATTGAATTTCATTAGCCACTTTTCTGACCACTCATGCAGATTATTTAGATCCTCCTGAAGTTCTCTACCATTGTTCTCGTTTTTTACTTTCTTCACAATCTTTGCATCATCTGCAAACATATTCATGAATGAATTTACAGACTCTGGTAGGTCATTTACATATACAAGGAACAAAAGTGGCCCTAAAACTGAACCCTGTGGAACTCCACTACTAACTCTTCTCCATTCAGACACTGAGTGTCTTACTCTAACCCTCTGTTCCCTTCCTTCTAAGTAAGTTTTTATCCATTTCAAAACATTTCCACCTATTCTAGCCATTGATTGCAGCTTCCTAATAAGTCTCCCATGTGGAACAGTGTCAAACGCTTTCTGGAAGTCTAGGAATATGCAATCTGCCCAGCCCTCTCTTTCCTGTAAGATTTGGCTTACCTCATCATAAAATTCTAATAAGTTTGTTACTGTTGATCTACCTTCTCTGAAGCCATGTTGCCTCACTGACAAAAAGTTGAAGGATTCCAAGTGAAGAGAGATATGTTTCCTTAGTAGTTTCTCCATAACTTTGCAAACTATGCTGGTCAAGGAAACTGGTCTATAGTTCAGAGCCGTATCCCTCCTTCCCCTTTTGAAGATAGGTATCACATTTGCTTGTTTCCAGCATCTTGGAATCTCCCCCGACTCCAGTGACTCCTTAAATATGATACTTAGTGCCACTGATATTGTGTTTGCGCATTTTTTAAGCACATGAGGGGATATGTCATCGGGACCTGTAGCTTTATGAACATCTAAATCCATCAGCGCTTTGCATACCTCTGTGGCTGTAAGGTTGATGTTCTCTAATACCGGCCCTTGAGCTTCTATCACTGCAATCTGAGGGGGTGGGGTATTTTCTACTGTAAATACTGACTGAAACTCCTTGTTCAATTCTTTGCAGATCTCTTCATCCGTCTCAGTAATGCTTCTATCCGCTCTCTTTAGCCTTAAAACCTGTTCTTTTACCTTCAGTTTTCCTCTGATAAAGCTGTGGAAAAGCTTGGGATTTTAGTTAGCCTTCCTGGTGATGCCCCTCTCATAGTCTCTCTCTGCCTCTCTCCTTTTACTTAGGTAGTCATTTCTTGCTCTTTTGTAGGTTTGCCAGGCATTTATGTTTTTTCTCCTCCTATACCTTTTCCAGCATTTGTCTCTCCACTCCTTAGCTCTTTTACACCCATTATCGAACCATTTCTTTCTGGCATGAATTACACCTACTTTGGTGACAGGTATGCAGCAATCTACTATCTTCCCATATTTCTCACAAAAGATGTCATACATTTCTTGTACAGATTTGTTGTAAAATAAGGTTCTCCGGTCAATAACTGCAAAAAGCTCATTCATTTTGATGTAATCTCCTTTCGGATAGTTCCTCCTCATGTCCTCAGTGCCTCTACTCTCAGGAAGAATATCATCAATGATATACTCCATCAACAACACACAGTGGTCACTCTTCCCAATTGGTGGTTCATACTCAATTTTTTCAATATCCAACACATTATATGTGAACACTAGATCAAGTAGTGATGGCTCATCCCCACCCCTGGCCCTTGTTGGTTCCATTACATGTTGGTGTAGGAAATTCCCTTGTACGCAATCTAGGAATCTTGCCCCGAATGAGTCCTCACCACTGTGTGGGTCAAGATTTATCCAATCTATCTCTTTATGATTAAAGTCTCCCATAATCAAAATCCTACATTTTTTTTCCCGTGCCAAGTTAACAACTGAGTTTATGACTTTAATAGTACCTATATGACTTTCCTCATAAACTTCAAGCCTATTTTGGTTCCTTGGTGGGTTGTATACAACAGTTATTATAATGCTCTCTGACCCAGTATTTATGCGAGCAACAAAACATTCCTTGAACTCACTTTCTATAGCCAAGTTTATTTCTTCGACTTGAATCCTTTCACTTATGAGCAGTGCTATCCCTCCACCAGTCCTCTCAGATCTTTCAACCCTTAGTATTCTGAAACCCTTAGGAAAAACTGTGACACTGTTTATTTCCTCACTCAACTTAGTCTCTGTAATTGCTACTATATCTGCCATACTGTTGTGAATCCTATCTTTTAATTCTACTGCCTTACCAGCTAATCCATCAGCATTTGTGTATAACAATCTTAATGAGGCCCCATCCCCTGATCTTCTGTCATTATCTTCTTTATCTCCCCTTTGTCTGGAAGAACTCTGTAATGAAAATTTTTCTTCTGTTCTTCATTTCTTTCACCATTTAACCTTCTTGCCTCTTGCAACAAGTTTTTGATCTTTCCCATCTCTTCCTGTGTATTTGTCTTGCTTATTCTTCAGTTATTGTGAATAAATTGTTTTCCTTTAAAACCAGTAAAGAATTAATGGTTTTGTATGCTATTATGGTAGCATAAATATTTCTGGTTAGCTGTGAATAACCAATATATTTTCATCCAGTAAAATGACATTGGAAACTCATTATAGGTGTGCTCATGCTTTCAGTTTCCCCTTAAAAACAGTGTGTCATTTCTGTTTCTGAAATTGCAGTGTCCTGTATTCTACTCTGCCTGTGTGACAGAGGTAATCATCGAGTTGAGGCCAAAGTCTTGGCATACGTCCGTGGTGCCGGGAAACGAAATCGTGCTCACCACCTCCGGGATTTGAGGCAGCATTTCATAAAATTTAATTTGAGAAATTTAATTCAATTCTTTTAATGTCATTGCATTTCCAAAATTAAAAGAAAGTTGAATTCTGAGTTTCATTTAACCGCCTAATGGTAATAGAGATGGGGTGTTCAAGTACAAATATCTGTCCTGTCTGTTCGTGAGCTCTTAACCGAGCTCGGTACTTTGAGTCCCCTTAGTAAAACAGAATCTTAACAACACTCTAGCATCCTAAACCCCAACAATTCAGTTGATGAAAAATTTTGGGGTTTCTATGTCCAATATGCACTGTTGCACATTTGTCTGGATTAAATTCCAACAACCATTTCTTACTCCAACTTTGAAGTTTTTGGAGGTCTCTTTTCATAGCCTGAATGTCTTCATTAGAGGTAATTCTAGCAAAATACATTGCATCATCTGCAAACATCAAGGCAGGGCATTCAAGTTCCTCTACTAAATCATTCACAAAAATAAAATAATAGAATTGGCTCAAGAATAGACCCCTGTGGCACTCCTGATGCTACTGTTAGATGAGTGGAATGTTGACCCCTAACTTCAACAAACTGCTTTCTATCCGTAAGAAAGCTCCTGATCCACTCCAATACACTACCTCGAATACCATAACCATACAATCTAGTTAAAAGCCTCTTGTGTGGAACTGTAGCAAAGGTCCTTCTACAGTCTAGATAGTTAACATCAACAGAGATCTGCAAATCAACTGCCTTAGTCAGTGCTTCCAAAGACTCTAAGTGATTTGTAGCAGTGCTACTCTTACTCGTAAAACCATGCTGTTTTCCACAAGGGGATATCATTTGACTCCAAATGTTTTATCAATTTATTTTTAATTATGGCCTCACATGTTTTACATAGCACAGTATACATGTTAAGGATATAGGTCAGTAGTTGAGAGGATCCAGCTTATTGCCTTTTTTAAAGATAGGACGAATCTTTGCAATCTTCCATATGGTGGGTAATATCCCTGCTTCCAAGGAGTCTTTTAATATCATCGCTATTGGAACTGCCAACTCAATATGGCATTCATTCAGAAACTTTGGGTGGATTCCATCAGGTCCCATTGATTTGTTAATATTTATCATCTTAACTAGCCCTGAGACAGTATCTAAATCAACTTCAATGTTTTCCAAAGTAGATCCATCATACCTATCACCAAAATCTGGTACATTCAAATCTGATTCATTAACATAAACACTTTGAAATGCTTGATTTAATTCATTGCCCGTTTCAACATCATTCTCTGTCATCAACTCATGCCATTTCTTTTTTCTCAACACATTTTCCTTAAATTTAGTCCTGCTTCTTGGCCAGTTTTACCAGTTTTTCTTGCCCTAAGTCATTTCCATGCTCTTTGTTTTACAAAACTTTGATTCCTCACCTCTTTGTTCATCCACTTTGCTTTGGCCTTTCCAACAACTACCTCTCTTTTTGTCACATATTTCTCTATTAACTCGGAGCATATTTTAACAAAATTATCATATTTCTCTAGTACAGTTTTACCAGAAAGATTTAATCCAAGTCAATTAATGCTAACTCTCTCTTGTTCTCATTATAATTGCCTTTATGTAAACAATATTTATATTTTACATCACTTTTATCAGTCCTCACCATCATCAATAAGAAAATCAAATACAATTGTGGAGTGATGACTGTTACCCAAGGAAGACAAAAAATCGAACATTTTCAATATCAAATAAAATTCTTGTAAATATTAAGTCTAGACGAGATTCATTGTCACAGCCAACATTGTGGTTAGGTTCTAAGATATGTTGCTACAAAAAGGAATCATTAATAGCATCCAAAAAATCTCTAGCATCAACAACATGATATACATCACCATCAACTGAATTGTTGTTGTTGTTTCGGTTTTACGTTACGGACTCCCTTTTCTACCAAGGGCTAGGATGGATGCCTTGTTGCAAAGGGCTTGTTTTGGCAGATGTAATTGTTACCCTGAGTGCATGCCCTTGCTAGCCTCAGACCGTGACGGGGCGCGACCCATTGACCTTACTCCTCAGAATCGCAGACGCTACCTCTTGAGCCACGGTGACTACTACCATCAACTGAAATATTTTCCAAAATTACCTCACCAAAGCTAAGGTCTCCAGATAGAAATACCTGAGAACTATTACCATACCTCTCACTTAATGTAATGAGATCATTTAGAAGTAAATTCTTTTCCCTACTTAAGTTTGGTGGTCTGTTAACAGCACCAACTAGAATATTTTTATTCCTGAGATTAATTTCATACCATATAGCTTCCTCATTTCATTTGCCGAGGAAAGCAAAGACCTCTGAAATTATATCACTACTCCCCACCTGGTGCATTTTGTAAATTTCTGTCCTTCCGAAACACTTCATAATTTTCTATATAAAAAATTTCCCTAGTACTAATATCTCCATTCATCTTTGTTTCCATTAAACACACTAATGAGAGCTTATATATATCCAAAATATTTTCAGATTCACTCAATTTATTACATATACCATCTACATTAGCATATAAGCAATTCAAAACTGACTGGCCAATATTTCCCTGAGAGGTCTTTGCAGTCCCTGAGGTTACTATAAATTCTACTTTTAATTTTAGCCACATTGGATCCCTTGATTACCCATTTCATATCACTTATACCATTGTCATGTAGTTCTTGATTTCTTTTTTTCATTTCTTCAACTAGTCATTTTCTTTTTTCATGATCGCTCTTACTCATATCCTTAAATATTTTTATGTTTTTTACATCTTCATCTGTTTACTCGCTAGGTGTCTTTGCTGATTTCGCCACTAATGAGACCATTTTCTCATTTTCAAACACTACTTTCATCAATCTTGAGTTAGGCCAATGATCTTCGTGTCTAATATTTTGCTAATATCCTTATAGCATTGGTTATCTTGACCTGTTCCAAGTCAATACCTAAATAATTTACTAGCAAGGCCTCAATCTTCCTCATATCCTCCTGCTTTCTAACATCCTTTATAACCATTTCTTGATTCGACAAGACGTTGTTGTTTGAGATTAAAGCCAACCTTGTGTTGGCCTGGGCCCTTGTCCAAAGGACAGCCTGTAGGTTAGAGGTTGCAACTCTTGAGTTGTTTTATCACCTTGGTGGTTCAAAAATTTGTAAAGTGTTGTCAAGTAACTTCTTTACTATTTGGGCTGCATGATCTGGAGCATTGGGGTGTTGTAGATCCATGTTTAATCCGTTCCTTAAGTTGTTTGTCTATTGACATTCTAATAAATAATGCAGCAGGGCCTTATTTGTTATCTTGCCACAGTGCATGAACTCTTTTCTGGGGTTCGCAATAATTTCCCAGCAGCACTTGTAGCCAAGCCTGAGCCTAGCTATTGTGACAGCCAGGGAGCTTTTGTTAAGCCAGTAGTTGTGGTTTTCCTGCTTTGCTTTCTGTAGTGCCAGCTTGGTTTTTTATTTGTATTGCTGTAGGCTGGGTTGTATAGAGTGCTGTATGCTGTGGCATAAGACAGCATCCTTGGCAAGTTGATCTGCGTTGTCGTTTCCGGGGATGTTGATGTGGCTGGGTATCCAGTTGATTGTTGCCGGTCTTCCTTGTTCTTGATGTTGAACTAATAGTGTTTGGACTGAGCTGATTAAGTTGGTATTTTCTTTGAACTTTTGCTGTTGTAGTGCTTGGACAGAGGAGAGTGAGTCAGTTTATATGGTTACAGGTCCTTGTTCTTTTTCCATTGAGTTTTGCAGAGCCATTTTGATGGCAAATAACTCGGTTTGGAGAGTGGAGCAGGAGTCTGTAAGTCTCCAGGAAGCTGTAAAATGTTCCGAGTAGACTGCTGCTCCAGTTGCAGGGATACTTGTGTTGACAATTCCATCTGTGTAGTAGGAGATGTCTTCTGCTTGGTAGTTTTTGTGATTGCAGCTAGGGCTGCTTCATGCAGTTGTATCTTTGCACAGGTTTCCTTACTGTCCGGAAGACTAGTGGTGTTGAATTTTGCTGGGTGTGCTCTCCATGGGACTAGCAGTTTGTAGTAAGTGCAGGGCTTGTTTAAGTTGATTTTTGCCAACTCAAGATGCCATGCTGCATTTATGTATATTTTTCAGAAGCTGGCTGGCATAGGTGTTAGGGATGAGGAGGGCTGGATGTTTGCTGAGTGCCTCTTTCAGTATTTTCTGTGTGTGAGATCTCCTTTCAGATAGCAGAACCTTTGTTATGGAGTTGGTGTTGGAGACGTTTATCCAGCTATATAGAGGAGGTAGGTTTGTTGCCATTTGTAGGTTGCATATCCTGGTTCACATAGGTGCCCCCAGCATGTAATGCATGGCATTGTTCTGGATTACTTCTATGATGGAGATTTGTTGTGCACTGAGGTTGGCTAGGGTGGGAGCACTGTAGGTAATCAGGGATCTTATAGTAGCTATGTAAAATTTCTTCAGGACTTGAAGACCTGCTCCTTCTTGGAGAGATGTCATATATCTCATAGGGGTTAGTCTGTTGTGTGCTCTTTCTCTGAGATATGTGATTTGAGGTTTGAAGGCGAGTTGCCTGTCTATGTAAATTCCTAGATACATGAATGTATCAACCCACTCTTTGTTTTCATTGGCTAGGGTGAGCGAGGCTAGTGGTACTGGAGTTTTTACGGCCATAGCTTTTGTTTTATTACCGTTGATTTTGAGTCGCAGCTCCTTGCTTTTCAGATGGAACAGGTCTACTGCTTTTTGAGCACTGGCTAGTCTTTTGCCTCCTCTGCTGATAAAGACTACGTCGTCTGCATAGATAATGATGTCTACTCCTTGGGGTAGTTGTAGTTGAAAGAAGTTCTCCATTAGCACGTTGAAAAGCAGTGGACTGAGGATGCCTCCTTGTGGAGTACCATTTTCTCATTTCTTATATGTTGATAGTTGTCTTTGGAATTTTACTCTAGCCTCTCTATTCCTGACATGGTTTGAGACCCAACTGAGTAGATGTCCCTTGACTCCCTTGTTTGCTAGGGAGCTCAGAATGGCTGCTGGGTTAGCCAGTTCGAAAGCCTTCTCAAGATCTAAGAAGACTACGACTGCAGCCTTATTGTTTATGCAGCTGTGGACATCCATAATGCACTGTGGTGCCTACATTATCTCTGTAGGCATACAAATGAGGGTGTAAGGGGTCTATTTTGAATTGTAATCTCTTGAACACCATTTTTTCAGCTGTTTTTTCTAAACAGCTTAGTAGAGATATGGGTCATGAGTTCGTTGGGTCTTTGGGTTTTGGGACAGGTTGAATATCCTGTTGACTACAGATTTTCGGCCAAACCCTTAAAATGTAAGTGGTGTTTGTCAGATGGAGGTAGGCGGCTTCACCTGAAGTGCGCATGTTATTGAAAATTGTGTAGGTGATTCCATCTGCTCCAGGGGCTGTGTCTTTCCCTTTATGTTTGGTGTTTCTGAGTTCTTGAGTAGTGAATGGTGTGTCTGTCATCTTTTTAGTTGCAGGCATGATTTATGGTGTCCCATCTCTGTTGCCTTAGGTAATTTTGGATCCTTATTGTCTTGGTGGAAGTTGTTGAGATGCTGAACGGTTGGAGAAGGTGTCTGCAAGTCTTTCAGCTTCCTCCATAGGTTTTGGATGTGTGGGTACTTTGTTTGATTTTTTCCGGATACCCTCTTGAGCATTTGCCATAGTCGGTGAGGTTGGTGTGCTGATTTAGCTTGGAACACCATTCCAACCATTTGTCATTTCTGATTTTTGAGACAGTCTTGTGGGTGTCTGCAGCCACCTCCTGAAGCACTGCTCTATTGGCATCTTTGGGTTTTTTCCTATATAGCTTCCTGACCCTATTTAGTCTTTGCTTGGCCTCTTTCACTTCTTGGCAGTGGTACCATGAATCTTGATATTCCCTTTTTCGAGGTTTGTGTTTAGGTATGGAATCATCGACTGCTTTGTGAAAGGCAGAGATGAGGTTTTGTGCTAAAATGTTGACGATGTCTTCAGGCGCAGTGTAGTTTGAATGCCACTGCGTTAAGGATTGCTGAAATTTTTTCCAATTTGCCAAGTTTATATTCCATTTGGGAGGAGGAGGTGGAATTGGTGGAATCTTAGCCAGTGGATGCTTGTCTGAGTGGCATAGTGATCACTCATGAGGTGAGGATGTGATTACCTAATTGATTACCTAATTGTGTTTACGGGAAAGAGCCCAAAGCTCGTATCTTCCCGTCTCCTCATCGGTTCCATTTTATACTTAGTGATACTTATCATACCTGTCCTTAAAACTATGGATTGAGATAGCATTAACTACCTCCTCGCTTAACGAATTCCAATTATCAACTACTCTTACACTGAAAAAGTATTTCCTTACATCCTGCAAAGAAGTTTTCTTATGAAGCTTCAAACTATGACCTCTAGTTCTAGAGCCAGCCATATCAAAATATCGATCCCTATCCACTCTATCATAACCATGAAGGAATTTAAAGACTGTCACCATATCCCCCCTCACTCTTCTAGCTTCGAGTGATGGTAAGTCTAATTCCCTCAGCCTCTCATCATAACTGAGATTGCGTATTTCTGGCACCAGTTTCGTGGCATGTCTTTGAACTTTTTCAAGCTTAGCTATGTGCTTTTTCAAGTGCGGATTCCAAAAGGGGGCTGCATATTCGAGTTTTGGCCTCACATAGGTTACATAAATATTTCTGAACATTTCCTTGTCCATGTGCCTGAAGGCTACCCTTACATTTGATAAGAATGCATATGCTGCCCTTACTATGCCATTTATATGTATTTCTGGAGACAAATCTGCCAGTATGTTTAGTCCTAGATCTCTCTCATTTTCTGTCTCTTGAAGTTGTACTCCAGCCACCGAGTAGTCAAGCTCGGGCCTTCTTGCACTTGTACCCATTCTCATTACCTTACATTTTGAAGTATTGAATTTCATTAGCCACTTTTCTGACCACTCATGCAGACTATTTAGATCCTCCTGAAGTTCTCTACCATTGTTCTCGTTTTTTACTTTCTTCACAATCTTTGCATCATCTGCAAACATATTCATGAATGAATTTACAGACTCTGGTAGGTCATTTACATATACAAGGAACAAAAGTGGCCCTAAAACTGAACCCTGTGGAACTCCACTACTAACTCTTCTCCATTCAGACACTGAGTGTCTTACTCTAACCCTCTGTTCCCTTCCTTCTAAGTAAGTTTTTATCCATTCTAAAACATTTCCACCTATTCTAGCCATTGATTGCAGCTTCCTAATAAGTCTCCCATGTGGAACAGTGTCATACGCTTTCTGGAAGTCTAGGAATATGCAATCTGCCCAGCCCTCTCTTTTCTGTAAGATTCGGCTTACCTCATCATAAAATTCTAATAAGTTTGTTACTGTTGATCTACCTTCTCTGAAGCCATGTTGCCTCACTGACAAAAAGTTGAAGGATTCCAAGTGAAGAGAGATATGTTTCCTTAGTAGTTTCTCCATAACTTTGCAAACTATGCTGGTCAAGGAAACTGGTCTATAGTTCAGAGCCGTATCCCTCCTTCCCTTTTTGAAGATAGGTATCACGTTTGCTTGTTTCCAGCATCTTGGAATCTCCCCTGACTCCAGTGACTTTTTAAATATGATACTTAGTGCCACTGATATTGAGCTTGCGCATTTGTTAAGCACATGAGGGGATATGTCTTCAGGACCTGTAGCTTTATGAACATCTAAATCCATCAGCGCTTTGCATATCTCTGTGGCTGTAAGGTTGATGTTCTCTAATACCAGCCCTTGAGCTTCTATCACTGCAATCTGAGGGGGTGGGGTATTTTCTACTGTAAATACTGACTGAAACTCCTTGTTCAATTCTTTGCAGATCTCTTCATCCGTCTCAGTAATGCTTCCATCCACTCTCTTTAGCCTTAAAACCTGTTCTTTTACCTTCAGTTTTCCTCTGATAAAGCTGTGGAAAAGCTTGGGATTTTAGTTAGCCTTCCTGGTGATGTCCCTCTCATAGTCTCTCTCTGCCTCTCTCCTTTTACTTAGGTAGTCATTTCTTGCTCTTTTGTAGGTTTGCCAGGCATTTATGTTTTTTCTCCTCCTATACCTTTTCCAGCATTTGTCTCTCCACTCCTTAGCTCTTTTACACCCATTATCGAACCATTTCTTTCTGGCATGAATTACACCTACTTTGGTGACAGGTATGCAGCAATCTACTATCTTCCCATATTTCTCACAAAAGATGTCATACATTTCTTGTACAGATTTGTTGTAAAATAAGGTTCTCCAGTCAATAACTGCAAAAAGCTCATTCATTTTGATGTAATCTCCTTTTGGATAGTTCCTCCTCATGTCCTCAGTGCCTCTACTCTCAGGAAGAATATCTTCAATGATATACTCCATCAACAACACACAGTGGTCACTCTTTCCAATTGGTGGTTCATACTCAATTTTTTCAATATCCAACACATTATATGTGAACACTAGATCAAGTAGTGATGGCTCATCCCCACCCCTGGCCCTTGTTGGTTCCATTACATGTTGGTGTAGGAAATTCCCTTGTACGCAATCTAGGAATCTTGCCCCGAATGAGTCCTCACCACTGTGTGGGTCAAGATTTATCCAATCTATCTCTTTATGATTAAAGTCTCCCATAATCAAAATCCTACATTTTTTTCCCCGTGCCATGTTAACAACTGAGTTTATGACTTCAATGGTACCTATATGACTTTCCTCATAAACTTCAAGCCAATTTTGGTTCCTTGGTGGGTTGCATACAACAGTTATTATAATTCTCTCTGACCCAGTATTTATGCGAGCAACAAGAAATTCCTTGAACTCACTTTCTATAGCTAAGTTTATTTCTTCAACTTGAATCCTTTCACTTATGAGCAGTGCTATCCCTCCACCAGTCCTCTCAAATCTTTCAACCCTTAGTATTCTGAAGCCCTTAGGAAAAACTGTGACACTGTTTATGTCCTCACTCAACTTAGTCTCTGTAATTGCTACTATATCTGCCTTACTGTTGTGAATCCTATCTTTTAATTCTACTGCCTTACCAGCTAATCCATCAGCATTTGTGTATAACAATCTTAATGAGGCCCCATCCCCTGATCTTCTGTCGGTGTAGGGAGTGAGGGAGGAGGTTATGAAAGACAGGTCTAGTGTTCCTCCTCTTACATGTGTTGGAACCCCAGTGTTTATAAGATGGATATTGGGGAATTCATCCAGCATATAAGCAATGTGTTCGCTGTCATCATTGTTTGGCCATGTTGAATTTAGAATTCTATGATGGGCATTGAAATCGCCACCTATGAAGGATGGCTCTTCAGCAGTGGTTGAAAAGAGCTCTCCACCCTCTAAGAGGCCATTGATATGCTTGTAGATGTTATATATCATTAACTTTTGATTTAGAAGCTGTATTTTAACAGTCTGGATATCCACGTTGTGCCCGCAGCCTGGAGGGTTGAAGTTGGTGGCTGGGATGCAATTTTTAACTAGAGTTATTAGTTCTCTATTAGTATGGTTGTCTGCTGGTATTGTGAAGGCTTTGTATTCTGAGAAGTTGAATTCTTTTTGTTCTTTGACGAGCGTTTTTTGTAGAAGGATGACTTCAAAATCACCTTCCTTGGCTGCTGATTGCAGAGAGGCATACTTGGGTCTAATTCCACAAACATTCCATTGCAGAATCCTTATGGAGTCAAAACTTTGTTGTAGAGCTCCAGAGTGGTCTGTTCCTGTTCCTGCTCCCTCTTTGCGAGGGGGGATCTTTGGACGGAAGAATTGGGAACTGGGTGATGCTGGACATCAGGGGGGGGGGGGTGGCTAGTGGCCACATGACCCTTGGGAAGGTTGTCGTGAGTTATTTTTTGTGGTGCAGGTTGAGGAGATGGGGTAGCCTCTGTTCAAGCTGTTGGTCCATTCTTGGCACGAGCAGCTAACTCTTGAGGTGCTGGGCAGGCACGGGTAGGATAAACTGAGGTCCTGGCTACCAGTTTGGGGGTGTGAGTTCTTGCACGGTACATAAGTTTGTCCAGTGCTCAGCTCATAGAGCTTTGTTCCAGCTGAACATTTAACATTTCTGCTAGCTGGTTGGCGAATCCTTGAAGACGTGTTCGTAGTTTGTCCTCCTTTATTGTGATAGTGTTTGACTCCACTAGTGGTGTTGTCTGAGACACTTGGTGCGAAGGTTTGGGGATTTGTGGAGCCTTTAAAGTTTCCTGGGCAGGTTGTTTGGTCAATGGTTTGCCCAGATTCAGTCTTCTTGTAGGATGAGGGGTTCTCTGAGGCTTGGTCCTGTTTTCGGCCACAGGTCCTACGACTTGCCTGGGAACTAGGTTTGTCATAGTGGTTCTGGGTGATTGTTTGGTTGGTTGAGAATTCCTGGAAGGTTGAGAATTGGTTTTGGGCATTTGGGGTTCCATGCATGATGGTTCCCCTTGCAGTTTGGGCATCTTGCTGTGGTTGTTTTGACCTCCTTGTGGGTTTGGACACACTTCTCCGTGCTGTGTCTTCCACTGCAAACAGCACAGACTTCTGGAAGGGTGGATTGGGTTTTGTGATGTCCAAATCTCTGGCAGTTGTAACATCTCAGTGGTTCCTTGATGAAGGGTTTGGTGGGGAAGGATCCCCAGATACCTAGATTTACTTTGTTGGGAACACAGCCCTTGAGAGTGACTACTATTGTAGGAGTTGGTTGTCCAGTCTTGCTGATCTGACATGTTGCTTCCGTGATGCATGTAAGAGCTAGAAGTGGTGCCATCTCCATTACCACGGGGTAGTTGCATTCTACTCCCTTGCAGGTCTTTTCCCCAGGAATTAGCTCCTGCATGAAGAATTGGCAAGATTTTTGTAGGTATTTGTAGGCTTCTTCATCCCTTGGTGTGAGGATCCGTTGTCCTTTTAGGTTGGGTCGTGCAGCAATGTTGATGCCCGGCATCATTTTTTCCAGTAGTGTCACAGCCTGATAATTTGCTGTTGGGTCCTCACTCAGGATCTTGAATTTGTTGAAGCTCTTTGGAATGTGAACGTTCTCATGATTGGAGTTTGTGGCGCATGTTTGTCCTCTTGGTGTCCGTCGGTTGTTCTGTCTCTTGCGAACTACAGTGATCCATTCTTCGCTGGGGTTTTCTTCCTCTTCTGCTGGAGGGCTCAGTTGCCGTTTGCAATCCATGTCGCATACACTTACCTTCTATTCTTGGTAAAGTTAAATGGTTTTATAAGTTAATGGTTTGGGAGAGCAAAGGGGGAAGAGGAGGCCCTACCTCTCCTATTTGTAGCTAGTCTACTCCTAGAGCAGACGTTTAACCAGCAGAAGGAAGTTCCCTAGAGAATTGAAAGATGGATTCCACCTTTCACTCTAGTAGTCACAAAACCTTCTACTGGGGAGGGGAGGGAATTGAGGGGGGTTGGGCCTAAGGGAACTGAAGGTTCCCTCCTATCAAAAAGTGGGCCTATGGGAGGCGCCCTTGCTAAGCTAATTTTCCCCAACAGTTCCTACTTCACCATGCAATAGACTGCGATAGGTGGGGCGATGAACCTGGCTGCTTCAGGCTAAGTTTTAAGACCACATGGGCTACCGCATATCCACAGACAGGCCGGGGTTAGTAGGTGAAGGGGTTCGAGTTGGAGTTTGTCCCCTGATAGATAGGGTCTATCATAAGGGGTGGTGTCTCTTGATAGACAGGGTCTATCAGCAGAGGTAGAGATGTCTGCGTCAATGTCAGATTTTCAGTTGAACTCTGGGAGTTGAAGCAAAAAAATCCTTCTTTGCAGTAGGCAGCGATAGAGGTGATCCTTGGAGAGGTTAAGCTGTAAGACTTAGCAGAGGAGAGCACGTCTTGTCACCACCAGAACTGGACTGACTCGTCGACAAGACCAGTGAACATCACATTTATTCCCTCATTCTTGTGTTTATATTCGAAACACGCAATCTTCACACTGATAAGATCTACAATTAGTTCAGTGATTCTTAACCAGGGATGTTTGCACCCCTAGGGGGTGCGAGGCCAGTTCCTAAGGGGTGCGAGGATGCCTATGAATAATTAAAGCAAAATATATTTTTATATACGCATTATACTTTTCCTGAAAAAAAAAAAATTGCTTCAGCAGTGTTCTGAGATAGAGATAATCCTAAAGTTCTAAACCTAATTTCCTAATGAAGTGGCAAAGTTGCAACAGACTCGAGTACAGGGTATACGTATGTGATTTGGATGGACGAGGAAAGGACACGTATAGGACACATAGGTGACACAGAGAGAGGGAGGTTATCATCACCTCTCAAACCACACCACCCACCCGCACCATCAACACGAAGTCTTCTGTTTGAGTGAGTTATGGTTTCCCTGTTTTAATAACTTTTTCTTATTGATATATATATATATATATATATATATATATATATATATATATATATATATATATATATATATATATATATATATATATATATATATATATATATATATATATATATATATATATATATATATATATATATATATATATATATATATATATATATATATA
>JAXCGZ010023121.1:0-55000 GCA_037179515.1 Halocaridina rubra
TGTGTGTGTGTGTGTATACATAAATATGCGTATTCATGTATACACATATGTATATATGAATGTATGTGCATACACAAACGCACACTCATACAGACACACGACAGTCTTTAAATTCCTTCATGGTTGTGATAGAGTGGATAGGGATCGATATTTCGATATGGCTGGCTCTAGAACTAGAGGTCATAGTTTGAGGCTTCGTAAGAAAACTTGTTTGCAGGATGTAAGGAAATACTTTTTCAGTGTAAGAGTAGTTGATAATTGGAATTGGCTAAGCGAGGAGGTAGTTAATGCTATCTCAATCCATAGTTTTAAGGACAGGTATGATAAGTATCACTAAGTATAAAATGGAACCGATCAGGAGACGGGAAGATACGAACTTTGGGCTCTTTCCCGTAAACAAAATTAGGTAATCACGATTAGGTAATCATACGAGTTAATGTTTTGTAATAGAAGTGAAGATGAAATATATATATATATATATATATATATATATATATATATATATATATATATATATATATATATATATATATATATATATATATATATGTGTGTGTGTGTGTGTGTGTGTGTGTGTGTGTGTGTGTGTGTGTCTATATATCTATATCTATATCTATATCTTATATATATATATATATATATATATATATATATATATATATATATATATATATATATATATATATATATATATATATATATATACACACAAAATAAACTGTTATATCACAGCACAATATGAAGCAAAATATAAAGGCCCATAAATAAAACCTAAAAAGAAGCGAAGACGTACTATATATTACGACTGGACTCCAGTACTCTTCAGGTACAAATATATATGAGAGGACTGGAGTCCAGTCGTAATATATAGTACTTCGCTTCTTTTTGTGTTTTATTTATGGGCCTTTTTCTTGTTTCATATATATATATATATATATATATATATATATATATATATATATATATATATATATATATATATATATATATATATATGTATATATATATATATATATATATATATATATATATATATATATATATATATATATATATATATATATATTGCGAGTTCGATCCTTGGATGGGTAAAGAAAAATTGCCCATATCGGGCCCGGGCACCAAGAAAACATGAGGAGAAAAAGCCACGTTTTAAGCACAAAACAGAAATAAGAGCTTGAGAAATAGAGAGAAAAGGACAGGCTGACAGAACAGTAACAGAAATGAGGACCTAGAAATATGTCAGCATTTGGCTCTGAGATGATAATAGATCAGCTTTTTGCAGTCAGCAAGGTCATATGAGCTACGGAGGACAGAAAGAGGAAGAAAGTTCCAGAGTCTGGAAGTATTAAGAAAGAAGCTAACACTGCACCGACCAAGCCACGAGCCACAAAGCTCCACGCTGTACCTGTGCGACAAGGCTGTTTTCCATGTGTTACGTGGCCTCGCCACTGAGGGAATGATTCAACTCGCCAACTCATAAGAGTAGCGGAAAAAAAAGGGATTATACCTTTTGGCAAAGAGGAAGAGACTCAAGAACGGAATGAGAGAAGGGTCGTTAACAAGCCTAATGGTCTTAGATTCAACCCTATCAAGGATCTAAATATAAGAAGCAGAACCCCAGTTGTGAGAGCAGTCTTTTAAACAGGGACAGGTAAGGCAAATTTATATTTTCAAGTTGGGAAGAAGAAATGTAATTACGAAACTCTCTAATTTTTAAATGCAGTTTGAGAAATTTGAATTATACGATTTTTTTTTTTCAGGACAAGCTAGAGGCTATTTAATGCCTAATATATTTATGGTATTGAGAGGATGCAATTTGTTGTGTTCAGAGTAAATATAATTATATGGAGGAGAAGTTAATGAAATAACCAAAAACTGTCTTGGAAGCATTAGATTGTACTGAAGTTTGGAACCTCACTCAAATACTCTCTCTCTAAATGGAGTTGAGTGTTGAAGAAAGAATGATACGAGACTGATATCGAGTTGCAAACGAGGGTCGTGCGGAGAAGGCAAAGGAATTATGAAAGGTAGAATCTTCGGCAAAGAGATGGGGAAGAGAGGAGAATGGGGACTGGAGATGATCATTGATAAAGAGAAGAAACAAAGTAAGAGAAAGAACAGAACCCTGTGGAACACCACTGGCAACCGGGAATAAATCTAGATGATGCGCCGATAACAACCACAGAAATAAAACGGTCAGAAAGAAAGCAGGAAATTAGGGAATAGAAAGAAGGCTTAAAGCCATAAGCAAGAAGTCTGGCTAACGAAACCTTGTGCCACACTCTGTCAAAAGCTTCAGAAATATCAAGGGCGACGGCAAAGGATTCCCTATAGTTCCCCAGAGAAGATGACCATACATGAGTAAGATAGGAAGGAATCTCCAGTGGACACCTTCCAGAAGCCGTACTGGTGATTAGACTTAAGCGAGTTAGAGTCAAGACAAACTGAGCAAAGTTTTGAATACTTTTGCGTTAGAAGAGGTTAGGGCAGTTGGTCGGTAGATGGAAGGAATTGAATGGTCACCCTTCTTAGGAACAGGTAGAACTAAAGGGTGCTTCCAAAATGAAGTATAGGTACTGGTTGAGAGAATGAGGCGAAACAGACGGCAAAAGCACAGGAGCTACTTCATCTGCAAACTTCTAAAGGAACGTGCAGAGTTACCATAGGTTCCGGATGCTATATTCTTCCTTAGAGAGCCAAAAACCTTATGGATTTTGTGTGAAGAAAGAATATGGGAGTGCATGGGTTTAATGAGTGGTTAAGTACGAGGGTCAGGTACTCTGGAATTGCTTATGGAAGAGTTAGCAGAATAATGAAAAGCAAAGAGTGTAGTGGTAGAGAAAGCTATAGAGCCGTCAAGACGTATGAAAGGGGGAAATCTGTAGTTACAAAAGTATTTGGAGAGCTTTTTGGCTAAGGACCAAGAGGAGTGGGAGAGGAGTTGAGGCCATCAACTGAGCGGTGCAGCGATTCCTGGTTGTAATAAAAGCAGAGCGAGTTGAATCAGAAGGAGAGGTTTGGTACGACCGGTATGCCCGATCCCTGGCCTGAATTGCCATGCAGCAGGCACGGTCAAGCCAAGGATTAGGTAAAGAAAAGGCTATAATAATGAAGGTGACGAAGTTTTCCAATCCCGAGTTTATGATCTCAGCAACTTTTAGGGCTACAAGATCAGTGTTGCGGGTCGGAATTCAGTAATAAGCCCATGGAAAATTAGAGAAAGTTACGCAAATCATCGCATTGGGTACACTCGTAGTGCCCAAAACGGCTCTGAGTAATAATAATAATAATAATACTTTATTTCCATTTCAATACAATGGGTATTCGTCAGCCAGGGTAAGCCCCAACCCCCCACTGTGGTGTCCACCCACAGCAGTTCCTGCCAGTAAACAGCTTAAACTCTCGGTCTTGGACGGGAACCGATCTTTCGACCTCATGAATGCGAAGCCAGCGCGTTACCACTGTACTAGGGGGGGGGATGGCTAGATTAAGAACAGTGTATTCCAAGCATATTTTTATTACATTAAATGTGGTACAAAATATCAAGACATAACATGCAAAGGTTTAGAAGTTTTAGTACTAATAACATATGTTCTTTAGATTTTTTGCATTGGTTAATCGTCTCCCAGAAAAAAATTAAGTAATACACCGAATCTTTTTTCAAGCAGTTGCTACCGTCGGTGTTTCTCTGAAGATCTTATCATTCGATTTCAATAGCTGGCCTCGGTGAATTATTCAGACTAATATACATTTGTTATAAGCTTCTAATGAAATATACATACAAACGTAATATTCCTATAGGTCTGTTAGATATCAAACCTCGAGCTCTGTAACTGATTTACTCGCAATATTTAGGCTTTCCTGCATTTGTTGTGCGATCTTTAAGAGATTACAAAATGGGAGTTTAGAGTTAAGTCATTCTGAGACATTATGAAGATTCTATATTAGTTATACAGCCTCGAGAGGGAAATAGTATTAGGAAATTACTCTTTCTGATAGTTAAGATATACCTCAACACGATGAATACAGCTGAATACAATTAAATTCAGTGCTTGTGCTTACGGAATGTGTCAAGATGTACTGCTTTGGTTATTATGCCTTACTGGGCGATGGATCTGCATGCAGAAATGGGTATTTTAAGTAAATATTGTAAAAATGGTCTATCTTGTTAGAGGATTAGTACTGTAGGTGCCGGAAATGAACCTCAAAAGGCGAGCTCAGTGACTCGTCTTTCCGAAATTACTTTTCGTTGTTTTATCTGATTTCCTCGACTTTGATTGAATAGACAGAGTCGTAACCTAGACCCGGGAGAAGTTTCTTAGAGATGGGATTCAGAATATGAGCAGTTGATCACTGACACCCCTTAGAGATTCCCAGATCTTCGCACATCAAGAAAAGATATATATATATAATATATATATATATATATATATATATATATATATATATATATATATATATATATATATATATATATATATATATGATGTTTATATTATATTGAATATGTTATTATTTTATTAATGTTAGTATATCACTTATAATATTATGCTATTTATATTATTATGTTAGTGATATTATTATATAATTCAGCTCTATATTATTGATATTATTTACCTTATTATAATATTTATGTCATTTTAATTTTTATATCATAAAATAATGTATATAGCTATAGTTTATATTTTATATTAGATTATCATTTTCATTGCCATGAATTTTATTACTTTAATTAACTTCCTTCCTAATCCTTGATTAGCGTAATTAGGAATTATTCCCATCATGCCGAAAATTAGTAGCTTTTGCACCCCTGGTTCGCGAAAACAGTCATATGCTTCGCTCAAATGGTTCTTCACACGATACAGCCTCTTCATCTGCGAACTAATGTACACTTAGAGTACTCATTACAGTAGTTCAGCGACAGTGGTTAGATTAAGCAATATTTGTGAATGAGAAGAAATATCATGTTTAACCATATTTACTTTTAACTTTGCCTCTATCAACCATCTACCAAAACAGGAAATTATTAATGTTTTATCTCAAAAGAAAGCCAGGGCTGGGTAGATTGCATATTTTTAGATATTCAGAAGGCGTTTTGGACAGTACCACGTGGGAGACTCATTAAGTAGCTGCAAGTAATGGTTAGAATAGGTGGATATGTGTTGAAATGGAAAAAAATCTTATTTAGAATGGACGGAGCAGAGGGTCAGACTAAGGAATATAGTTTTCCATTGGAGGAAGGTATAGAAAAGGTAGTTTATGCTTTGTTAGCAATCATGGGAGTGGCATGCAGATCAGACATATGAACTAAGAAATGCCCAAAAATATATTCAGGTCTTATGCGAGGCTTAAACTTGTATTTGCAGAACCTATCCGGAATCCTTGCTTGCAAAAGCATACGAGTAATAACAATTTAGAGACATGCTATTAATCTGGTGACAGAGATACGTAGTCTCATTTATGAGGCTAGGGTAAAGGAAGTAATCTTACCACCACTTGAAGCTAAATGTAAGAGGGGGGATATGTTAATGATATATATATTTTTCCATGGCTTCACAGAGTTGATAAGGAGCGTATCTCTCATATGGGTGGCTCTAGAGCTAGAGGTCATAGTTTAAATCTTCGTGGACGTGAGGAAGTACTTTTTTTTTATTATAAGAATAGTTGGAGTTTACTAAGCCGAGAGACGGTAAATGCGTAGTCATAAGGAGAGTTATGATAAATATCAGTGAATAAAAAAGACATGGCCAGGAGACAGGGAGTTACGAGCATAGGGCTCTTCTCCTTGAGCACAAAGAAATACTAGTAGGTACACACATACATACATAGATACATACATACATACATACATACTGCGGCCTTAAATTTACCTCTTATTCAATATAAAAGAAGAAGAAGAAGAAGAAGAAGAAGAAGAAGAAGAAGAAGAAGAAGAAGAAGAAGAAGAAGAAGAAGAAGAAGAAATTCTTATTGATGACAGCAACCAAGGTATTGGTGTCTTTCTCTCTGGCTGCCAAACATAAACCGCTAGGAAGGACCTCTTTCTTGAGAGTAGCTAAGTTTAGTTGATTATCGCTTCCACAAACTATATGCTGAAAGAAATGGTACTAGAAGTTTCGAGGCTATTGTAATTGAATGAAGTCACTCCACCGTGACCAAACAAAAACCCATAAAGGTCATTAGGGACTAGAGAGACACAGATGGATCAGTTCCCCACCCCTTTACTCACCCCCACCCCCCTTAAAAATGAATAATCTCTTAATTCAATCTTTCAGTAGATATGAATTAGAGAGAACGGAAAAATATGAGAGGAACATCAGCTCCTACCATAGGTTCCCGAGGAAAGAAATGCGTATGCATGAACTGTTCAATTTCGTCACCATCTTTTTCTTTTAGAACGTAATAAGTCAGTCTATCGTCTCTCCAGAATTCTTGACTGAGCGTTCTGGAATGACCGCGTAACAGCGTTCCAGATCTGGATAAACTATTGTGGTCGTTAAATTCTTGAATTACCTTATAAGAATGTTCCAGATCTGTTAAAACTGGAAGAGGTTAAATGTCAAGTATCATGTTTAGTGGGTGCGGAGGGGTTGCCATGAGATGCAACGTTGGGGGTAAACTAACTCCCCATCCCATGTAGCTTCTAGTAAATGTGTGCTTTGACTATGCCGCCCTCTTACACTGGGTATTGCGCCCATTGTATGTATGTATGTAATTACCTAATTGTGTTTACGGGAAGAAACCCCAAGCTCGTAACTTCCCGTCTCTTGGTCGGTTCCATTTTGCACTTAATGATACTTATCATACTTGTCCTTAAAACTATGGATTGAGTTAGCATTAACTACCTCCTCGCTTGGCGATTTACAATTATCAACTACTCTTACACTAGAAAAGTACTTCCTTATATCCTGCAAAGAAGTTTTCTTACGAAGCTTCAAACTAAGACCATTAGTCCTAGTGCCAGCCATATAAAAGTATCGATCCCTATCCACTTTGTCATAACCATGAAGGAATTTAAAAACCGTCACCATATCCCCCCTCAATTTTCTGCCTTCGAGTGATGCTATGTCTAATTCCCTCAACCTCTCATGATAACTGAGATTGCGTATTTATGGCACCAGTTTTGTCTTTGGACACTTTTCAGCTTATCTACGTGCTTTTTCAAGTGCGGATTCTAAAGGGGGGCTGCATATTCAAAGTTTGGCCTCACATAGGCTACATAAATATTTTTGAACATATCCTTGTCATGTGCCTGAAGACTACCCTTACATTTGCTAAGAAAGCATATGCTGCCCTTACTATGCCATTTATATGCATTTCTGGAGACAAATCGGCCAGTATGTTTACTCTTACATGTCTCTCGTTCTCTGTCTCTTGAAGTTCTACTCCTGCCTCCGAGAAGTCAAGTTTGGGCCTTCTTGCTCTTGTACCCATTCTCATTACCCTACATTTTGAAGCATAGAATTTTATTAGCCACTTTTCTGGCCACTCATGCAGACTATTTTAGATCTTACTGAAGTTCTCTATGTATTTTAGTTAATTAATATCCCCTAACTATATAGTACACGATTCCCAGGTCTGTAAAGCTTATACGGGTCAGTTTTTGAACTTCTAAGAGTACCAAGATCTGGTAAATCCAGATTTGAACACTTCAGTACAATTTAATTCATTGTAACTGAGTTAGTAAATCAGTGCACGCGATGTGCCACATAGGTGTTTCAGATCTTTAAAAAAAAAGAAAAAAAAAGTAACCCGAATTCATTGTATCAGGAAAAAGTAGTGATTTTAAGTTTTTTTCTTTTCTTAAAAGAGCATTAGATCAGTACCCGTGCTATAGAGCTGTAGAACAGGAGTTTTTCAGAACTCCAAAACACACTCCGGAAGCTATGGAGCATCTATTTCGTATTTTATATCCCTTGTTTTTAGGTGAACTCGTCATTCTCTCTCTCTCTCTCTCTCTCTCTCTCTCTCTCTCTCTCTCTCTCTCTCTCTCTCTCTCTCTCTCTCTCTCTCTCTCTCTCTCTCTCTCTCTCTCTCTCTCTCTCTCTCTCTCTTAACATGACATGAATTTTTTTTCGTTAAAAAAAATGCGATACTTAAATCTGGATATAAAGCTGCTTTTCTGTATGAATTCGCTTAGTTTCGAGTGTTTTCTATGTGGGATATGTCTTGTCGCTACTTTATTGACCTTTTCATGACACTATGGTAATGATAACTACAAAATTATATATTGATATTTAAATTAATTATGCGATTCATGGTTTCAAACGTGTTATGTATTAATAAAATCACAGGTCGGGAAGTTTCTTTTTTTCTGATACTAATAAAAGTTGCAGAATTGCATTTTGATTGAAAACCATTCATTATATCATGTTTTCAAATACAGACTTTTTTTTATTATGACAATAGCACTATCATTTACAAATTTTATAAGTTCTCTCGTTTGCTGTGTATTGATAAACTCACAAAGAAGCGTGCTTGCATGTGTAGAAGAAGTTTTGATGACTATGGCCCGATTTCTTAAACAGTGTAAACCTAGGATGCCATATTGTTAGTTAGCTAGACACACAAATGGATTTCATAAACGCATCTGGCGCGGTTCTGTGTATGGCTAGGATCCCGTACAGACACACACAAATGGATTTCACAAACGCATCTGACGCGGTTCAGATACGTTTATGAAATCCATTTGTGTGTCTATACGGGATCCTAGCCATACACAGAACCGCGTCATATGCGTTTATGAAATCCATTTGTGTGTGTGTAGCTAACTAACTATATGGTATCCTAGGTTTACATTGCTTAAGAAATCGAGACAGGGAATTATGAACATTATATGTTAATTCATTCAGTAACTTTACAAGCAAAGCATCATTTGTAAGTGTTTAACTGAGTTTTGAGGACTCTTACAAAGGTAATCACAAGTATATTTTATTATCACTTACATAACCAGACAACTCAAAAACCTTTATTTGCAAGTAAAAACGGTTTGGATGTAGATAAGTGACAATCACAAAAACAATATTTTAATAATATCGATTGTCAGGGCTAGCTACGACACGGGGAACTATTATCAGGACTCCATCCTACAGTAATATCATGAACACACCACATTTATAACACCAACACGAAAGTAAAATATAAATATATCGACTGTTCGGATGGCTTTGAGACGGGGAACTACGGACCAGAAGCTTATTAAAGCTTACTTCGCCACATATTATGAAAAACGGACTACGACATTGTGAACTCACTGCAGTTAGCAACAAACTAACTGGTAGTAATAATAATAATAATAATAATAATAATAATAATAATAATAATAATAATAATCTTTATTTCCATTTCAATACAATGGGTATTCGTCAGCCAGGGCAAGCCCCAACCCCCCACTGTGGTGTCCAAACACAGCAGTTCCTGCCAGTAAACAGCTTAAACTCTCGGTCTTGGACGGGAACCGATCTTTCGACCTCGTGAATGCGAAGCCAGCGCGTTACCACTGTACTAGCCAGCAGGTTGGCCATGGCACCAGCCGCCCATTGAATGACTACGACTGAAGGTATTAGGATGCAACTAGGACTGGTCCAGACAGTTCCAGATTGAGTCTTCCTTCAGGACGTTTCTTTCCTCATGCCTACATCTGCACTGAATATTCTGGCATATTCATTACACATCTCTTGCTATTCCATTACATTTGACAAGTCACAACATTCTGCACATCTGTCTCTTATACTTTCCTTTTCCTCACATTTTGTCATTATTTATGGAAGGTTCACAACTAATGGCCCCCAGTACCCAGCATAGTGGGGTGCGAAGAATCTCCGGGGATCGTGTTGACTCCACCATTGGCTTGAGGGCAGACACGCCTGGTGGTAGTAATGATTCTTCTCTTAACCTTGCACATCCCAATAGATCTGCTTCTTTCACTCTTCACTATTCAAACATTCGTGGGCTGAACTCGAATCTTTCGTCTGTGGAACAGCACTTGGGCACTTTCCTCTCTAACCTCCTCCTCCTATCTAAAACCCAGTTGTCTACACATGCTTCCACTAATCCATTCCAAATCTCCCACTATAATCTGTATACTCGTTTTCGTTCCAAAGGTGGGGTCTGTGCTTACTGCAACATTAACACTCCTACTGTGAGGCTCATGGACCTTGAATCTCCTGACTTTGATGTTCTCTGGCTAAAAGTCTATCTCTCCACTACCACTATCATCCTTTGCTTCTGCTACTGTTCTCCAAACTCCACCGAGTTTGTGTCTTTCTTTGAATATCTCTCCTCGTGCTATGAGTCCTTGCTATCTTCTCACCCACATGCCGAAGTTCTCTACATTGGAGACTTCAATGTACACCACAGTGAGTGGCTTCATTCTTCTCACACTGTTGTGGGAGGAAGCGAGGCCCTTGCTTTCTCTATTACTCACGATCTGGAGCAAATTATCAAACATCCTACTAGCATTCCTGATTGTCACGAACATGCTGCAAACACTCTTGACCTATTTTTTACTTCTAACCCTTCAAACTACTCTTATTCTGTGTTTTCCCCTCTTGGTAATTCTAACCACTCCATGATCTCTGTCTCTTCCATATCGCTCCCCCACCTCCAATCCCTCCTACTCAATGCCGCCTTTGGCACTTCGAGCGAACCCAATATGAAAATTTGTGTAACTTTCTCTTTGACTTCCCATGGGATGACTACTGCTTTCGGTCCCGCAACCCTGATCGGGTAGCTGTAAAAGTTGCCAAGATCATGACCGCGGGAATGGAGGCGTACATCCCCCCTTTTACAAAAACTTTCTCTCTCCCTAAACCTTGGTGTGACCGTGCCTGCTCCATGGCTATACAGGCTAGGAATCAGGCTCACTGATCTTACCAAGCCTCTCCTTCCGATTTAACTCGCTCTGCTTTTATTATAGCTAGGAATCGCTGTACAGCTCAGATTCGAAGGTCTAAGGCTTCCTTTATAAGAAGGAAAGTTGATGACCTTAACTCCTCTCCCACTGACAAATGCCTCTGGTCCTTAGCCAAAAACCTCTCCAAAAACTTCTGTAACTCAAGCTTTCCCCCTCTCATGCGTTCTGATGGTTCTATAGCTTGCTCTCCCACTGACAAAGCCACTCTCTTTGGCTCTCATTTTTCTGCCAACTCTTCTATCAACGATTCCAGTGCACCTGTTCCTCAGTCTTTTCCCCTCTCTAACCCTATGCCCTCCCTTATCCTTTCTTCACGCAAAGTTCATAAAGTTCTTCGCTCACTAAAGACAAACAAGGCATATGGTCCCGATGGTATCCCTGCAAGGTTCCTCAAGGAGTTTGCAGATGAACTGGCTCCCGTGCTTTGCCGTCTTTTTCGCCTCATTCTGTCAACCAGTATCTATCCTTCATCTTGGAAGCATGCTCTAGTTCAACCTGTTCCTAAGAAGGGTGACCGCTCTATTCCTTCTAACTACTGACCTATTGCTCTAACCTCTTCTATTGCTAAAGTTTTCGAAACTTTGCTCAATGCTCACTTCTTGAAACGCCTTGTATCTAACTCACTTATCTCCTATCACCAGTACGGCTTCCGCAAGGCAAGATCCACTGGTGATCTCCTGTCCTATCTTACTCATGTATGGTCATCTTCTCTGAGGAACTATGGGGAATCCTTTGTCGTCGCCCTTGATATCTCTAAGGCTTTTGACAGAGTCTGGCACAAGGCTCTGTTGGCCAAACTCCCTGCCTATGGCTTTACCCCTTCTTTCTGTTCTCTGATTTCCAGTTTTCTTACTAACCATTCTATATCTGTTGTTGTTGATGGTGCGACATCTAGCCCTTTCTCTGCTTCCAGTGGTGTTCCACTGGGCTCTGTTCTTGCACCTACTCTCTTCCTTCTCTTCATCAATGATCTTCTACAATCCCCATCTTCCTCTCTTCTTCATGCCTTTGCCGATGATTCTACCCTTCACTTTTCCTCTGCCTTTTCTTCTCATCCTTCATCTGTTACTCGTAATCAATCTCGTATCACTCTTTCTTCTACTCTTAACTCCGATTTGCAGAGAGTATCTGAATGGGGCACTCAAAATTTAGTTAAATTCAGTGCCTCCAAGACACAGTTTCTGGCTATCTCTTTATCTTCTTCTCCTCCTGATAACCCTATTGTCTTCGAAACTAATGAAATTTACCCTCTTAACTCTATCAATATATTAGGAATCCATATAGCCTGTAACTTGTCTTGGAGGAATCACACAATCCAAATTTCTAAATCTTCATCCAAAAAATTGGGGATTTTGTTTCGTTTTCGTTATTACTTTTCCTCATTGCAGTTACTTAAAATTTACAAAGGTCTTATCCGCCCCTGCTTAGAATACTGCTCACACATTTGGGGTGCTTCTTCCTTTACTTATCTTCTTGATAGGGTTGAATCTAAGGCAGTCAGACTCATTAATGATCCTTCTCTTACTTCTAACCTGGATTCTCTCTCCCTTCGCTGTAAGGTATCTTCCCTTTCGCTTTTCTATCGCTACTACTTCCATCGCTGCTCTGATGAGTTGGCGAGTTGCATCCCTCCTCCACTGCCGAGGCCGCGTAACACTCGCCAAGCGGCCTCATCTCACAGGTACTGTGTGGAGATTTGTAGCTCGCGGATTGGTCGGTGCAGCGACTGCTTCTTCCCATCTACCTCCAGACTCTGGAACTCTCTTCCTCCTTCTGTCTTTCCTAATTCTTATGACCTTTCATCCTTCAAAAAGCAGATCTATCGTCATCTCAGAGCCTAGTCCTCCATATCTCTGGGTCCTCTTTACTTTGACTGTTTTTTTTCTGTCTGTCGTTTTCCTTTGTGTGTAATTACCTCATCTCTGCCTTACCCTTAACCTTTTTCTTTTCCTTCGTCTTGGTATTTTCTCGTGCCCGGGCCTTTGTTGATGAGGGCAGTTTCTACCTGTCCCGGTGTCACACTCTTAAAAAAAAAAAAAAGGAGACAATCACGTGAACACAATATTTTAAATAGATCTTAAAGGATGACTTTGACACGGTGAACTACGCACCATAGTTTCATTTCATCTTACCTTAATGGCAGAAAACGTAGGAAGGACTGCAACATTGCAGATAACTGCAGAGAGACTTCAGTAATATCATAAACACCAAAAACTTATATTACCTTCTCCAAATACACCATAGTATGTTTGTTGTTCCGGTTTTACGTCACGGACTCCCTTTTCTATCAAGGGCTAGGACGGTTGCCTTCTTGCGAAGGACTTGTTTTGGCAGATGTAATCGTTACCCTGAGTGCATGCCCTTGCTAACCTCAGACCGTGACGGGGTGCGAACCCTCGACCTCAGAGTCGCGGACGCTACCGCTTGAGCCACGGTGTATGTGTATGGCTTATTTAATTTCGTCTCTCTCCACAGTAAAATTATCATTATAAATGACTAAATAACTCTGTAGAGAGACCACTACTATTCCGGGCGATACAGATGCACCCTTTCTGTACCCTGATACCTGTCTTATTCTTGAAAGAAAGATACACAAAGTTGCAAGTTGTTATGATGCTTAAGAAAATGTCTATTTTTATTTTTTCATTATATTTATTTTTTTTCGCTGTGTTTGTATTCAGCTTTTCATTCAAGGATTTGGCTACTCATAGCTCCATACGAGAGAGAGAGAGAGAGAGAGAGAGAGAGAGAGAGAGAGAGAGAGAGAGAGAGAGAGAGAGGAGAGGAGAGAGAGAGAGAGAGAGAGAGAGAGAGAGAGAGAGAGAGATGCTTCGCAGTTTAGCACTTAGTAATTACTGGACCCTCTGATGTTGTGCTCTTCTTATTTTTACAATTTTCGGTGACCTTACTCGCAACTTGATAGTTTTCGTATCGTTATTATCTTATCGTTTATTGAACACAAAACCGCTGTAATGTAGTCATCAATAAGAATTTCTTCTTCTTCTTCTTCTTCTTCTTCTTCTTCTTCTTCTTCTTCTTCTTCTTCTTCTTCTTCTTCATATTCATATTCATATTCATATTATTGTTATTATTATTATTATTATTATTATTATTATTATTATTATTATTATTATTATTATTATTATTATTATTATTATTATTATTATTATTATTATTATTATATTAAAGGGAGTAGAATACTTCCTCTGTGTTTCCCTACGTTCCATAAAGGTCGACTAAATGGGGCGGAGCGGGGAACTGAAAATTACCTCTGCATAGTATTTCTACAAACGGCCAAGAGACTTGGGTTAATCTGGCAGGAGAAATCCAGCAAGAACCCCAGTAACTGGTCTCTGAATGGCCGTGGTTGTGGTGTAAATGAAAGTAAGAGGGAGGAGATAAGGAGTATGTTTGTAGAAAGAAAGATGGATGTGCTTGCACTGAGTGAAACAAAGATGAAAAGGAATAGTGAGGTGACATTTGGGAGTGTTGTAGGTAGGGTGTATGGTTGATAGAGAGTGGTTTTGAAGTGTGTTGCGACTGTATGGAATATGTGGAAGTTTGTTGAATGTGATAATGAGATTTTACGTGAATAGTAGGGCACGTGTGAGAGTCGGGAATGGTGTGAGTGACTGGTTTGAGATGAATGTAGGGTTACATCAGGGTTGTGTAATCTCGCCGTGGTTGTTTGATGTGTATATTAATGGAGTGGTAAGGGAAATAAATGAAGAGTATTAGACAGAGGCTTGGAACTGGTGGGTGTGGATGGAAGGTTGTGACAATTGAATCAGTTGCTGTTTGCGGATGATACTGTACTGGTGGCTGATTTTGAGAGTAAACTAAATAATTTGGCGACAGAGTTTGTTAGGGTGTGTGAAAGAAGGAAGTTCCGAATGAATATTGGTAAAACTTAAATCTTGAGATGCACGAAGAGTGTTAATGTTGGCAGACTGAAAGTAGAAGAGAATGGGAAATTGTTTGAAGAAGTTGAGTTTTAAATATCTGGGGTCGCGTGTATCAAGGAGTGTACAAGTGGATGCAGAGGTAAGTCATAGAATGAAGGAAGCGAATAAATGTCGAAGTGAGTTGAAAAGTATGATGAGTAATATGTATTGGGACTGAATGCATTGAAGAGGATATATGAGGGTGTGATTGTACCGACAGATTCTATGGAGCAAAGACTTGGAATTCAAGAGAGGCGGAGAGAAACAATTTGAAGGCAATGGAGATGATCTACAGACGCATACATGGTCACAGTAGATAGTGGCAGAGTAGTTGACAGAGCATTAATGGATTATGTAGTGGTGGACAAGAGGGTGAGTGGATGTCGGTTGGAGTTAATGTATTGATATTAGCTTGTGGTGGAATGTCTTACTTCTACCTAGTGGAAAAAAATGGTGAGAATGGAAGAAAGGTGGGAAGTGACTAAGGAAAGTGACGGAACTGAATAATTAAGTGAAAGAATGTGTGTATTGGCCAAATCATTGGAGTGCATTGAAATAAAAGGTGGGGAAGTAAGCGGAAGAAAGAATGGTAGTATTTTCAAGAGAAGTGCTGAAGTGTGTCGTGGTAGTTTGTGGAATGAGACGAATGGGTGGAAGCAGAAGGAAAGGTAGTAGGTAGTGAATGGTGGAATGTTGAAGTGAGTTTGGTTGTTGCAGAAAAGAAGTGTACAGATATGAAGTATGGTTAGAGAGAGGATATATAGAGGCGTATAAAAGGTACAAAACAGATAGAGTGATAAACGAGAAGGTGAAGTAGAGAACGGATATTGAATAAAAGCTTTTGGATTCGATAGACCAGAGAGTCTTTTGATGGTTTGGACATATGGAAAGAATGAGTGATGAACAACTAGCAAAGACAGTACGGGGAGCAGGAGTAATTGCAGTAAAGCTAAAAGGAAGACCTAGAATGAGATGAATGAATTGGGTGAATATACCGTTGGATACTCATGTTATTCCCTGGAGCAGGGAAGTGAGAGTACAAGAGACAGAAATGAATGGAGAGAGATTGTCTTTAAATTTTACTGGCCAAAGGGATTTTTCGCACTTGCCAGCAAGTTAAACTGGAGCATGAGGTTGTTGGGAGGGTTGCCATGAGTTAAAGCTGTGGGAATAAACCAGCTACTACTGTCTGTTTCACTGCAGAAGATCCTTGCCCATTTACTCTGTAGTTGAATTAAGCTGTGTGGCATGGGGAACTGTGGCAGCCCTTCATCCCCAAGGAGCTAAGAGGAATGACTATGGTTATTTCCGACCTGTAGATATGTTTGATATAGGAAATTTTACCATCGTTAGCAAAATGTTATATATATATAATATATATATATATATATATATATATATATATATATATATATATATATTATATATATATATATATATATATATATATATATATATATATATATTTATTTATTGTAAATATTCCTTATCACATTACCCTTTTGCTTATACTCGTATAGTTAACGCATGTCGTAAGAGTCGACTAAATGGGACTGAGCTAGGGGACTGGGAATCCCCTCCTCTGTATTTTCTCTTCCCATAAAGTCAGAGTAGAGTATTTTGCCTTGACTCAGCCACTCCCCTTATAAGGGGAAATAGGGCTCATGTATATAGATATGTATAGAAAGTCTGGATTAACATTGCTTGTATCAATCATTCTTACAGTCTTTTGAGGGTAAAAAGAAGATTGAGATATTTTTTAAATAATTTAGAATGTTTATTTGTCTTTAATTGTTTATTTTTATCCGAGGTTTGTTAACAAACTGTTATTTTTTTAAGAGTTTACAAATACATTCTCGGATAACGACTTCCATCACAAATACATTCGTTGCTATTAGCCAGCCCAGAACCAGGATATAAAAAGCAGCCTGCAAGAGAGTTTTTTTTTTTTTAGTTTTTTTTATTTGATGATATATATATATATATATATATATATATATATATATATATATATATATATATATATATATATATATATATATATATATATATATATATATATATATATATACGGTAGATGAAATTTTCCTATGTACTTTACATATTGGTTTAGTATCAGAGAGGTATGTACATATTACACAATGTATCAAGACACCATCCTAAAGGTATCTCATTAGAAGAGTGGAGAGAGAGAGAGAGAGAGAGAGAGAGAGAGAGAGAGAGAGAGGAGAGAGAGAGAGAGAGAGAGAGAGAGAGAGAGAGAGAGAGAGAGAGAGAGAGAAGTTTTTTTTAATTTTATTAATTTATTGCGCCAAGGTGTAGAGAGAGAGAGAGAGAGAGAGAGAGAGAGAGAGAGAGAGAGAGAGAGAGAGAGAGAGAGAGAGAGAGAGAGAGAGAGAGAGAGAGAGAGAGAGAGAGAGAGAGAGAGAGAGAGAGAGAGCTTCTTCAAAAAGATATCTGAAGCTTGGTGTCTTGGAACCTTGTATTAAATACACGTTCCTTTCTGGTGCTAAGCTAATATATATAAATGTGTGTGTGTGTGTGTTTGTGTGTGTTATGTATTTTGCATATATCTTGCCTTGTTTATTTCTTAATTGAGTAATTGATTAAACATTTTACTTATCTATCAGTTTATTTATTTATTCACTTATTTATTTATTTAATTATATACCTGCAGTTGAATAAGGTTGATGGGCGAATGACCTCCTTCTTTTATTCCGTATTGATTGTCTGACGACTTCAACGCTTCGTCTTCCATCCATTTGCTAACGAGACCCCCTTCAAGCATGCCTCGTAGCCTTGTGACGAAAAGAAATTAAGTATGGCATGTATATATATATATATATATATATATATATATATATATATATTATATATATATATATATATATGTGTGTGTGTGTGTGTGTGTGTGTGTGTGTGTGTGTGTGTGTGTGTGTGTATCTATAGGTAGATAGATAGATAGATAAGCAGGCAGGCAGGTTGCGATATAGATGTATTATTATTTTTTTAATTTAATGTCCTGTTCTCTAGTATGAGCTCATAGTTCAACATTCACCATCTGCCTGCAATTTCCATTACTGTTCTGATTACGCTTGTTGAGCTGGCAAGATCTTGAAGACAACAGACACCAACGCTGAAAAAATAACACCTTTTCTTATTTTCATTTTATGTATAACTATCACTAATTTTTTAACTCGCAGTGTCTCTTATAGTGAAGCTAATCAATTATTGGGGTCTGAGAAGCAATTTGGTTTGACAAATTTCTTCAGTAATTATTCTTCTTCGTTCGGCTTCTGCCATTAGGGGTTACCACAACGAATCCAATCGTCTCCATATCGCCCTGTTCCCTGCATCCTCCATCATCATACCAAACACCCTCATATCTTCTCTCACCACATCCATAAGCCTTCTCTTTAGGTTACCTATCCATCATCTTGCTGGCCTGCTCCATTTTCAGCATCCTGCTATCAGCATTCCCCTCAAGCCGCCTTAGCACTTGCCCAAACCAGTGTTTGATTTTGGATTGAAAGGCTTATTGCCGAATAATGCCCATCTTAGCACAATATCATCTCTCTTGATTTGGGCTTGATATCAACCCTAGCTTGCTTCTCTAATGACTGAAAAAGTCAAGCAGTCCGTCGGATCCTCTTACCCTTCGTAGATCACTCGTGGTCTCATTGGTCTGTCTGTCAGTAGGTCGGTCGTTCGTCCGGTCAGTCAGTCTGTTGGTAGGTTGATTGATCTATCTATCCATCTATCTATCTATCTATCTATCTATCTATCTATTTTTCTATCTATCTATCTATCTATATTTCTATTTATCTATCTATCAATTTATCTATCTATCTATCTATCTGTCGTAGTGGTTTTAATCACTTACATTACTATAAATACCAGAATGGGTGCAAGGTAAGAATGGACAAGCGGTGGTTCCTTTATCTTAATTTATTCTAGAGTACAACATATTCGACGCCTCAGTGCACCCCACCCTATGACTATCAAAATCTATGATCTATTCGTGCCCCTGGTAAGATTCTGACTAACTGTCGCTCTCTGACTGCGCTCTGTCTGCCTCGGGGATTCTTGAAATACCCCATGGGCAGGGCGTGTCACGGAATCCTGTTCTGCCAATAGACTTCAGGTTCAGAGAGAGGTCCCTCCTCTTGGGGGAGGGGCTATTTCAGCAGGCCTATAGAACAGAAGAATTCTAGATCAGTTCATGGCTATTGGGTATCCCTCCAGGGCATATACGGTCAAAATGCTAGTATTTCTTGTGGTTTTGGGCAGGGCCGACTTCTGGGTCTTTCCCACGCTCTTGAGGCATTTGACGCCAGGTGCTAAGTCCCATGGCTCCAACCAGGCGGTAAGTCCCATGGACCCAGCCATATATCTCGTTGACCCTTTCTTAAACCCTTGACCGTACCCAGAAAAACAACTGGGAGAGTATTCAATTTCACCCTTGATCTCTAGCCTCTCATGTTTTTCTTCACGACTTGTTACAGTTTCAGATCCTGGTTTCAGCAAGCTTTCATGTGACTTCAGTAAGACTTCAGTTATGAGACATCCCTCCCAACCAAAACTGAAATATCTTTTATTTCAGCAGCAGCATTGGCTATCTTTTGAGAGCTCTTGGATATATCCTAGCTAACATTAGTTTACAATCAAAATATGGGGCCGAATTATTTAAGCTATTATCTAAGAATTCCTATTTCTATTAACTCTAAACAGATTATAGGAATATAGCATTATTCTTATAGATTAATGGTAATTTTACAGACGAACTAGAGCATGCAAACTCTATTTCCTTGTGGGAAATCTTTAATACAAACATATTCCTATATTTAAAAACAAAAATAACCTTAATCATTATGATTTCAGTGGGTAACTAATCATTATCAAGCATTAATTAAGATCAAAAGTCAGTTTAGATCATAACGTTACTTTATCTACTTCTCTCCTTTTTCAAAAGATTTACACAATTTGGTTAGTTACAGTAAACATATGAATCATGTAGAACATTAGCAAACAAATTATGTAGAGTATTAGCATGCATGAACATTTAAAAATGTGATAGTCAATAACATAAATGATAATTTCTATAAGAAACCTCATCTTATAATTTCTACTCCTATCGTTACTATGGGGCATTGATTTGTCTTAAAATTAGGCCTTAAAAAACTACTCCCGAAGCAAAACATTTGTTAGGGTGTGAAAAGTTAAAAACATTCACAAGTACAATATGCAATTTCTATTCAGGGACAAACTGATATGCAAATTCAGTGAACACAAAGATTAAATCATGATTCAAACAATGATAATATCTAAGCAAAACAATGATATTATTTAGCCAGACTACTTATTATGATTTGTGCAAATTGTACAATTTATCAATGGCACTTATTCTAAAAACTTATATCTAAATGAGACTCTGAGTTTTCTGCTTAAAAGTATCTCAAAGCTAGCAAAAAAATAATAAAATATATAAATTGTCTTTTTGCACAGTGGTCAAAAACGGTGGGGACATTTTCTTTCCCATTTTTTCAATTCTAATGCGTGGGAGGACATCCTTTAACTAACTAATAAGGGATTTTCCATACCCTTCCTTTCTCTCTTCACTAAAGTTAGGACATGTATGGGGATTCTTTCTTTCTGTTTGGATCCCATCAACTCGTTTACGTGGCTTCTAAGGTGTTATTAAGATGTTTTAAAAGACTTCTGTTTCCTCTCTCTTGCTCATGAAATTCATGCTAGGCGTTATACAACGGTTGCCATGTTTGCCTCGCCTTTTCACTCCCCCGCCGTCTTCACTGCAGGCCCAGGTTCGTACACTACCACAAATTGTATTCCTCCTAAGACTGGCAAGACAAAAAGGAAGCGATCAATGCATCTTCCGAACCCCTCCAGCCTGGCTTTTTCGTCCTACCCCCGGGCCGGTCTTGACTATAACCACCCTTGTAGGAGACCTGCAACGTCACAGCGACTTTCTCTTCAGTACTGCAATACACACATACCTTCGAAGCAGACCTCGGGATGAAAATTTGAACCTATGTCACTAATACAGTTGTAAGAAAGGTTCCCTATGACTTTGGAGTACTAAAAATGGCCATACTTCGCCTCCCCTGCAACTGCAAGTGCTTGCAATCTCTATTCAATGGGCAACAGGTCTTGTTTGAGAGCAAACAAAATCTAAAGACGTTTAGAACTTGCAGGTCGGGGCTGCCTAGAAATAGGGTGGTAATGGAAGGTATGTGTCTACACCACTAGATTATTATTCCAAGATACTTAGGACTTAGCTGAGAAACTGATACATAACATTACTCTACTATAGGCATCAAAAAGAACAATCATTAAATGCTGAGAAAAGCCACTAAAGAAATATTCTTATTAGCAGTGACTACAATGATATCAAGCATGAATTCAGATAAAAGATACAAATCATCAGGTTACTGCTGATTGCATTGCAAAAATAATAATTAGCCAAAGGCCATTGAGAGATAGCAACAATAACAGTCAACATAATAATAACATTACTAATAATTATGATCATAATATGAATAATAAAAAAAATGAAATAAAAATACTAAATCAAAAATAGCAATATATATACAATGGAGACTGGCATTCAGAAGTAAGAACGGAGTTCTATGCTTACAATTCATAGTAATGCTCTTTCTAATACAGTCTCTTTTACTATTCAAATTCCTGCTGTTTTATCTATTCTCTAAACAGTGCGATATGTGGTACCAATATTTATGCAAAAGTCGGTACTACCGATGTCTTATCAGTAGTTATGCAATAAAAGCATGCAAAAATTTATCAACTGAAATAAAATGTAGGCACAATTATCGCCTAGCTTCGCTGGAAAAAAACAAAAAATGAATCAATGACGGCAACATTCTCTTAGCATCGGAAGGAGCTCATGTCAGTCTCAGAGTAGAGAGAGAGAGAGAGAGAGAGAGAGAGAGAGAGAGAGAGAGAGAGAGAGAGAGAGAGAGAGAGAGAGAGAGAGGAGAAAAGAAAGGTTGACTGGGCGACCGTGAAATACGTTGCGGTATCCACCCTCGTGGTCAGGTGAGACGGGCTTCCTTCCTTTACATGCACTGAAATAAAAAATAAACTATCGCAGAGTATCTCTACATAATAAAAGAGTAAATAAACAAATGAAAGTGAACAAACGTTAGCAATGACTATTGATAGAGTTTTACGTTTATTGTCAAAGGGCTATTTTTATTTCCCAATTAACAAAAAACAAAAGCAAAAGAACTTAAGTGTACAACTGCAGAAACGTCGAAGCATAAATCCATTCCTTTCTGTTTAATAGCAAAGGACTTTACTGAAATAGCATACACATCCTTGTCTATAATGACAATCTCTTTTTCTTGCTATAAATCAGAGGGTTGAGTCGAAGCACACTCTTTCTTTATGACCAAGCTGAAGTAATTTAGATAAACATTATCATGGCTAAAACTTTCCAAGTTTTATTTTATATATCCAACATATTTCTTTGGACAAATAATGTATATACTGCAGCTAGCAAAAATATAAAGAATCATTCATAGATTCACGTCCTTTATCGCGTAATATCTATCTTGGAACTCTCGGAAATCGAATAATAATCTCATTGGCGGAGTAGGGGACGTTACAAAAATAAAACCAACTTGGCATCTCAACCATATCTGGGCAGGTGGAGAATCATTTTCGCAAAAATATCCCTCAATAGATATTGCAACAGCGCATCACCTCCCATAAATATACTCGGATATGGCATGCAGAAGGACCCAGCGGAGCAGGGGAACTACCCTCGCAGACTCGCCCAATCATGCTTCCTAACGGTGCTTTCCGCGATTTCACCCCCTAGCGCAACCCCCCCCCCATTATACCCCCGGTCAGGCATACTCATTCGCTATCACATTCGCTATATCACTTTCAAACTTGCATTCCCTTTCTCTCTGTAAAATTCCCTTCTATTTACAACGTTGGTTTCCCTTCCCCCACCACTCTTAAGGAGTGTAAAGGTGAAATCTCGGTCAGGCCGCTTGGTCACATAGACTGCCTCACCATTCTTAGATCCCATTCTAACAAACAAGCAAACAAACATTCTACTCCTTTGAAGCTACATTTGGGTGACACTGAAAAACCTCCCCTATTCCAGCACAGCACAAATTCACTCGAATTTACTTTTACTGTCGCCTGCGTAGCGCAAAATTAAAAACTCATCTCTAAACAATATCACAAAATTTCTTATTCTTCTAAATGAAATGCCTCACACGTATCGTAATATCAATTTCTCCATCATAATGACATTGAAAGAATATCTGTCATTTATGTCTTTCTTTCGCTCAAATATTACTCCCGCGGAGCAAAAACAACAAAACAAAGAACAAAAAAAGAAAGAACCTTGAAAACAGGTGCAAGGATCTTATCACTCAATTTCTTACGCTTTAAGAAATTAATATAAAAATTATTTTACACGTACTTTAGATATCAAAGATCAGTACAATTACTATATATTTATAATAACGAGTTTGGAAGGTCGATTGGTCATTTCCACATTCCTTTCTTGGAAATCACACGTAGTTAAAAGAAAAACCTTAAAAGCGGATTCAAGTATGCTTCTCACTATAATTTTTACGCGCATTTTGGAGTATATAAAAATGTTACTACTTATATTCTATTTGTAGACTCGGTTAGTCTTCACTTTAAGGAATTAATATAATAATGATTTCACGTACATTAAATTTTTCAATTAAAATCAATACATTCGCATTCTTAAAATTCAATTTAGGCATTAATACAAATAAATGGAACACCCTTTAAGTGCAACTACTCGTTATATTCTTTAAATAATAACAAAAATGGAGTTTATTACTGCATATAGCTATTAGTACAAATTATCCATGTTAGTAATGGGTACAGAAATTCTACTTTTATTAACTTATTAGGAGCCACACCCCTCATAGGCAGGTTGGCTGAGTCAAAGCATAACTACAAGGTAAAATGGCAGTGTCCACCGACCTCAATTTCTTTTAATAATTGTCCCATTACTCACTGGATACAGATCACAAGTACTTAGCTATTTCAAGGAGGTGGTCCTGAAGAACATCATGGCAGAAGACAATGGAGGAGGGGGTTCTTCTTCCTTCTGGGCGCAGGGGGTGCCCCCAACTTCTCCATCTCTCGTGTAGAGTCGACGAATCACCATCTTCTTAGCTGGATTCGGCGACATGTACTTTTGGCAAGGGGCTTTTTCACTCAAAGCCCCGGTCACACTTCGACTCACTAAGAAATATCTTAGGAATAGTTCCTTCAAAGTTTACCAATGCTTTAACTTTGACCACTCGTCTCTGCATACGGTCTCGGCCGTAAATCGGGTGCACCTTTGCACTATTTCTTTCATTAGGTACTCGCCTGTCCACTCAGCACTTCTCATCCGCTGACCCAAGTATTTCAGGAAATCAGCCGCAGTAATTATGGACGGACGTTCCAAGTCTTTTACATTTGCGCCGTCGAAGTATAAAGATGAATCTCTGACTCGAGGCACCTTTACAACCAGGGCACGGGGTGGGGGCATGGCCTGCTGTGTTCCCTGTGTCACCACGGGGCTCGGAGCGGCAGGCTGTTCATCGATGTTTGAGGCGTCGGTTTCTCTGTCGGCGATGGCCAAGTTCCTTCTCAACGGAGTGGCGTCGGCAGGAGTTTGTAGGCGCCGCACGTGCTCCTCCAATTCGAGAATTCTCCAGGGTTTCTCCTCATCACTCATTTCTTGAATTGGGAGATATTGGACTTCTGCGTTTGCCATTCTATTGTTGTCTTTGTACCGATTTCGACTGATATGAGAATCTCTTCGTATGTGTCCCGACGTGGGATCCGTACCGCACTGCCACCAGATTGTCGTAGTGATTTTAATCACTTACATTACTATAAATACCAGAATGGGTGCAAGGTAAGAATGGACAAGCGGTGGTTCCTTTATCTTAATTTATTCTAGAGTACAACATATTCGACGCCTCAATGCACCCCACCCTATGACTATCAAAATCTATGATCTATTCGTTCCCCTGGTAAGATTCTGACTAACTGTCGCTCTCTGACTGATCTCTGTCTGCCTCGGGGATTCTTGAAATACCCCATGGGCAGGGCGTGTCACGAAATCCTGTTCTGCCAATAGACTTCAGGTTCAAAGAGAGGTCCCTCCTCTTGGGGGAGGGGCTATTACAGCAGGCCTATAGAACAGAAGAGTTCTAGATCAGTTCATGGCTATTGGGTATCCCTCCAGGGCATATACGGTCAAAATGCTAGTATTTCTTGTGGTTTTGGGCAGGGCCGACTTCTGGGTCTTTCCCACGCTCTTGAGGCATTTGACGCCAGGTGCTAAGTCCCATGGCTCCAACCAGGCGGTAAGTCCCATGGACCCAGCCATATATCTCGTTGACCCTTTCTTAAACCCTTGACCGTACACAGAAAAACAATTGGGAGAGTATTCAATTTCACCCTTGATCTCTAGCCTCTCATGTTTCTCTTTACGACTTGTTACAGTTTCAGATCCTGGTTTCAGCAAGCTTTCATGTGACTTCAGTAAGACTTCAGGTATGCGACATATCTATCTATTTATCTATCTATCGTTGCATATGTATGTTCGAGATATCGCATCCCTAAGGATTCTAACAACCAAGAGGCGCCACTTCTCTCTCTGTATCCGTTCCTCAGTAATATGTAATCGACAATTCATTATTATTCACAAAATTTTATTTTTTATTGTTACCATAACTTTCAAGTATTAATACTTACTTTTTATCAAACGTGGTCTTCAGTGGACTTCCAATAGGACAAGCGATTCCAGCTCCTGATGAATGGAACTCGCTTGTACCGAAATGGAAGTTTCGTCTTCCAAATTTTCCTGACAATATTTCAATGAAGACTTTTGCAATGACAAACACATATCTGTCGTGTATTATATTGGGCATCTGTAAAGGGAATTTACAAGATGTGATTGTCATACATACAAAATGCTTATGAACAGTATCTTTTTTTTTATATATATATATCCTAGCAAGTCATACTATGCTCAAAGACGGTAGTATGTGGCTGAAGTGCTAAATAGCTTCTACACGTGTATAGTTTTACTGATTTATTCTCAAGAACAATATTTTTCTCTTTATAGGCAACTCTCCTTATGTTTTTATATAATATTTTTCGTTACCCTCTTAGAAGCTTTTGTCTGGTTAGGAGCAAATTTTGTGACCCGATGCCCTTCTGGATCCCCACCTTCTCTGTTTATCAAGACATAGGAACAAAGTTTTAAGGCCACATGCCCTACCTGACACCTACCCTCTCCATCAATGCCATGAACAAATTTTGGATTCGGTTTTACATCACGAACTCCCTTTTCTACTAAGGGCTAGGACGGTTGCCTTCTTACGAAGGACTTGTTTTGGCAGATGTAATCGTTACCCGGAGTGTATGCCCTTACTAACCTCAGTCCGTGACGGGGCGCGAACCCTCGACCTGCCGCCTCAGAGTCGCAGACGCTACCATTTTGCCACGGAGACTACAATGCCATGAACAAATGTTAAGACCTTAATATATTTTTTACGTGCTTATTTCTTATTTTTAATGAGCATCTAGGCACGCTCCTATATTACACAATTTACAAAATAGTTCTTATGTGAATGGCATTGAATCAGGTTTGTATTTTTATACTAGTTCGGCATTAACAAGTCCTAGTAATAGTAAATGCAAGTAAATTATCTGACTCTGCAACTATGAATAGAAAAGCCAGTGAGAGACATCAGTATAGTTATATATATAATATATATATATATATATAATATATATATATATATATATATATATATATATATATATATATATATATATATATATATATATATATATATATATATATTTGTCCTTGTGTCTTACTGTTTTTTTTTCAGCACTGTATTTACATATGTTGTAGTTGTTTGTTCTCTGGTTTGATGCATTATCTTTTGTAACTTACACAGAAAAGATTCAAAATTACTGATGTCCTTTGTGTGTGTATTTTTTATTTATTTATTTATATAGAGACGAAGCTTATCATGCATGGAATTTTGCAGTACATACGATGGCCGGAATCCCCCTTGCAAAGGAATTTGCCTAGTCAGAGCACACCCATTCACCAGAAACAAAACATTCCTCTACCACTGCTCCTAGCTTCTTTGTGATAGAGGGCTGCCACAATTTCCCCCACCATTTACTTGGGTCAACCACAGGGTAGAGTAAAGTTCTACCATGAAGTGCGACAGTTGCAGCTGGTTTACCCCCACCGCTTCAACACATGACAAAGTGAGTCCTATTATATATAGCTAGAATGCCGTCATAGCAACTTTACTCTTTGGTAGCAGTTCTATTCTGTAGCTATATGATGGTGCTTTTTTGAGGATAGTATTTAATGTTGGTATTGTCTTAAGTTGAAACAGATCAGAGCTAGGCTTTTCTATCTGATCCGATTTTACGTCATGGACTCCCTTTTCTGGTAAGGGCTAGGACAGGGCTTGCTCTCGAAGGACTCTGGTTTTGGCCATGTGGCCGTAACCCCGAGTGAATCCCCTTTCTAACCTCAGAGCGTGGAGGGCCTGGAACCGACAACCCAGCTGTCTATTAGCTTTTCTTTTATTTCTTCCAGAATTGTGTTTGGAAAGGAAGAGACTCTTCCTTATTCGCTATTAGTTTGGGGAGGAGTGTAGGTTAATCAGCTTGTGGTTTATGCTCGGTAATAATTTTCCTGGAGGTCATTCAAGTAATAGCAATACTCTATGGTCATTAAAGTCTAGTATATATGGTCAAGATAAGCCCTGTACGCTGCAGACAAAACGTGGAAACCAGGACGTTAACACACATACATGCATATACCACGGCTTCAATTCCCCTTTTAAGGGTGATGGCTGAGTCAGTGCACAGACCCAATCGTTAGAAAACCATTTCACCTCGTCTCGCCTATCTTACATCTTTGGGGATAAAGAGGTCGTCACGATTCCAGTTACAATCACAAGGCTTGAGACAAGCACATGATAAGTGGTATAAAAAGATCTTTTGTCCTGGAGTCCGACGGTCGAGACTGCTTTACCTTCCTCGCTTCTTTTTGTTGTACCCCCACACCCACCTATCCCAGTTTTAGCACTGCGTAATTGCGAAATATTCCATTTGTCAGGCGTTAGCTTTGCACACACTGACTCAGCTCATTCCTATGTCATGCACTAACTCTTCCCTACTGCACTGATATACCACTTGCACCCAGTGCTTTTTTATATGGTTTGCTATAGTAGATTGACACTTACCAGTTCTGATAAACCCGCGGTACTAGCTTTGTGAAAACTCTTCACAGGATCTTGCTTTAGCACGAGCTCCCAAATATCCTTGAAAATACCGGAATCTGCGTCCTGTATGTGATGGAATTTTTGTTATACGAAGGTGGAATGTAATGCATGTAGCCTGATAATATGTACCAAAGATTATAAAACTTAGAAAAAAGTTGGCAGTCAAAATGTCTTACCTTAAAAAAGTGTTCTACAAGTGTTCCTTTGGGTAGAGTCAGGATATAGCCGGACTGCATTGCTGTATGAAGGTCACTGAGAGTATTTATGCCTTTGTTATAGCTTTTTATAGCTAACAGTGCAGTTAGGTTTCCCGAGTACATGGCTGTAAAGTAGATATATATACTCACTAGCAGATATGGTAAATGCAGTATACGTCAAACAATCGGTGTTTTTGAATTTCAGGACGTGATCGCTTTTTCAGAGTTGTGATGTTAATTTATTTTATCTATGAGAAAAAGATAGGTGATTTGATGTGAGTAGGGTTATATTGCACATCAAGTTCATCAGATTATCATTGTTTAATCAGAGTTTATATAGTTGAGTTCCCATACTCTGCTATGAGGATGAGACATGATGCTGAAGCCCACCCAACTTGTAGAGGTGCCATTACAGCAAACTTATAATGCCAGACGGAGAGGTGACAAAGATCATATATATATATATATACAGTTTATGCTCTGGATTGTATATTAATAATTAATATTATATGCGAGCTAATGCAAATGACTATCGTTAATGACTTGTCAGCCAATGAAATTTTGCTGCAGTGGCGCCTCTTGTAGTTGGGTGGGGTGCTAATGCCACGGCATCTAATGGAAGCTGAGTGACGGAGTTCATAATCATGAGTTTATGTTTAATTGAGATAATTCTGCAATTGATCACTATATAAATACATTTCTTAGCATATCCACTGACAATTGCACGTGATCATACATCAACACCGTCCAAGCTGAAGTGAAAACTTACCAATGACAAGAAGGCAAAAGATGTACCAGAAGAGAAAAAGGATTTTATAACGTGTTTTAGTAAGATTAATACGGTTTCCTTGTAGAACCAGATTGCGAAAGACGTTGAACAGATACACTTGAGAAGACTGCACCGGTGCTTCTTCATTCAATAAATTTTCTGAGATTCTTGATATAGTTGCCAGGATGAGGCCAGTAATAATCACTGAGGCAATGGTGGTGAGCCAGACCTGTGGCGAAAATTGACTTTTTATATTCAATAGCTGTAATCCCATTTATAAGAGAAGTGGCTGAGTCAAAGCATAACCCTTTGTAGATGGAAAATACAAAAGGTGGATTGCTAGTCACCTCAATCCATCCCATTTATAAGATTTTTACCACATACCAGGAAAGACTGAAGTGGAATTTTTGTCCCCTACTTTTGGAGAAGGAGGGGGAAATTTCCACAATAGGAGGAAAATGGAGAATGAACAATTCCTCTTTGAATTATTTACCGAGATTTAATAATTACATTCAATCCTAGTTTATTAGAAACAAATGTAAATCACACAGGTACGCATAATTTTGCAATTACATATATCTCAGTGTAACTTACTAGGAATATATGTAGCAACATACTTGATAAGAAAGAGGTGAAAGCACAGCGAATATTCTGTCCTTGAGAGATGGAGCCCTTGAGAATATTATAAATGCAACTGGGTAATGTGGTATAGTGAAGTCGATGGCAATTTCTCTGTTTTCTGGAATCAGAAGAAGGAGTTAATTCCTACTGGAATTAGAAGCTAAGGTCAAATTTCAATATAATTTCCATATATGACAATTTTTCTGTTTTCTAGAATCAGAATATAAAGTTTATTCCCACTGGAATTAGAAAGCAAGGTCATCTCCTATTATATTTTTCATTTTTCATCAGCCTGGATGTTAGTCATGTGGTGTTTTTTCTTGGACCATGGCTTTTGCAGGCCAGGAAATGAATATGCTGGTACAACATTCCTTGTGTATGTGTATTCAGGGTGTGATGGGATGGAGTTTGGGGTTTGTGTTTAGGGATTGAGGTGGCGTAGGGTTGGGGAGTGTTTTTAAGAATGAAGCTTGCAAACAACTTCATAGTATATTATGTAGCATACGTCTAGGGTCTAGTAGACAAGAATTTTTTCACCAAGTGATACTGATAAGATCGCATTTTCTTTAAGATTATACCATTAAAGTGGAATCTGCCACCCGTTGCGATACTACAGAAAAGGGTCTTTTGGAATTAAATAGGACTGGCCAAATTAGCTTGATGTTAGGCCTTCCTTCAGTTACAGTTCTTTATTCTATGCCTACATCTTCATTGAATATTTTTTCATATTTTTTAGCCATCTTTTATCCCTTCTCAGATGACAAGCCACAAATTCCCCATCTCTGATATTCTTTACTTAATATCACATGTATAAAAACCAATATTGAAGCAATTTATGAAACAAATTCCTTTCTGAACCTCAATTGCTGAATAGCCCTGAACCAGGTTAAGTTTGAAGCGGCAGTTTTTTTGCGAACTGTTAATTCGTGATCGCCCTTATAGTTGTGTAATATTGGTATATTAATGATTCAATATATATGCACGGTGTATAGAATACATTTCGTCCCTGTTTGGAGGTCCTTCCATGACTAGAACGTCTCCCCTTAGATTTGAAATTCCTCTTCATGGAGACATGTGTATTCAGTTTGAGAATCACTGTTTTACAGAAGGCTTAAGCACCAGAGTGTTTTGCCACACTGTAATTAGATTTCAACTTGATCAGAGAGTGTCAAAAAAGGGCATCTTGGCTGCCAGGAGAGGTTTTCAAATCTGACAAAAGGAATTTTAACCAAAGGTGGAATTGATTAGAAATTTCAGTCAAGAGCTGAATTAAAATTTGGGAAAGAATGGATTGTTACAGAGGTTATGTGAGCTCTGGCACGAGCATAGGCAAACATAGTAATGACCTCAATTTCTGGCTTGAAAATAGATCACATCTTACCTGTTATAGTCAGTATAGACAAACCAAAATGAGCTTCCCTGCGTTCGACCATACCAATGATACCTGTTGATGTCCCATTGGCTAGAACGCCTCCAGTTGTGGGAACAGCGGGTGTTCTTAGCTTGTATCTGAAATAAACAATGATAACCTATTAAAGATTCATTGGGTAGAGCACCTCTGGTTGTAGGAATAGCAGGTATTCTAAGCTTGTAACTGAATCAAACGACAGTAACTATATGATGCCTTGACTCTTTGCAAGAGAATAGACGAAAGGGGGATTCCCAGTCTCCTTTCTCTGCCCTGTTTTGTCGGCTTCTATGACACGCAGGGAATGTGTGTGGTTGTGGTGTAAGTGAAAGTAAAAAAGAGGATACCGGGATTATGCATGTGGAGAGAAGGATGGATGTGCTTCCACTAAGTAAAACCAGAATAAAAGGGGATGGTGAGGTGACATATGGGAGTGTGCTAGGTATGGTGTCTGGAGTTGAAAGAGGGCAAGGAAGAGAGAGAGAGAGAGGCTCTGTTGGTAAGTGAAGAGATGAGTAGGTGTGTGTTGGAATGGAAGAAAGTATCATCTCCTATAATAGTGGCTAAAATGAGACTTGGATGCGACTTTTCGGCGTTTGTGAATGCATATGGCCGTGGCAGTGAAAGCAGTAAGGAAGATAGAAAAATTTTGGGTGATATTGAATGAGTGTGTGGAAAACTTGGAGATAAATGTGATTATGGTGTTAATGGGAGATTTAAATGCTAGAGTAGGGAATGAGCCAGAGGCTGATGTAATTGAGAAGTATGGAGTACCTGGTTTGAATGAGAGTGGAGAGAAAATGATAGAAATATGTATTGAGTGAGAGACAGATTGCCAAGACTGTATTTAAAATTAAAAGTTGTACACAAGCATGCATGGGTCAGAGTAAATAATAGAAGAGTAGTTGATAGGGAATTAATGGGTTATTTTGTTGTGGCCAGGAGTGTGATTGGAAAAATATTGGATATGAATGTACTGAGAGGAGCTAGTGGTGAAATATCTTTTTCTTTTTTTTATGAGTGTGACACTGGGACAGGCAGAAACTGCCCTCATCAATAAAGGCCCGGGCACGAGAAAATTCCAATGCGAAGGAAAAGAAAAAGGTTAAGGACAAGGCAGAGATGAGGTAATGTCACACAAAGGAAAATGACAGACAGAAAAAAACAGTCAAAATACAGAGGACCCAGTTATATAATTATTTAATGGAAAGTAGAGAGACTGGGAGAAAAGTGGTGAAAGAGGAAAAGTAAGTGAACTAAATAAGAAAGAGAAAGACTGAGTATAAGGTTAGTCTAAGTATTGTGTGGAATGTAGTGAAAGAGAAAGTGGAGGAGGGAGTGGAAGAAGAATGGCGTTGTCTCAAGGAGGAAGTTATGAAGTGTGCAAAGGCAGTGTGTGAAAGAATACTAACAGGTGGAAGGAAAAGAAAAGGTAGTGAATGGTGGAATGAGCAGATGAATGCAGTAGTGAATAAAAAGAAGCAGGCATTTCAGGTATGGTTGCAGATAAATGATGTATAGGCATATGTTAGGCATGGTGCATAGAGGAGGTTAGCAAAGTATGTGGTAAGGGAGGCAAAGAGAGAAGCAGATGTAAGATAGAGTAGAAGCTTGTCTAGATATTTTGAAAGGAATAAAAAGGTGAATTGGAAAGAAGTGAAAAGAGTGTGGAAAGGTGAGTCTGGTAGGGAGGAGAGGGTGAAAGAAGCAGATGGACTATTGCTTGTAGACGAAATAAAGGTGAGAGGGAGAATGGCTGAAGATTTCAAGGAAGATGATAGAGAGGCAGAGGTTGTGGTTGTGGAAAATGAATGGAGAATACCAATATTGCCTGATAAAAACGATAGATAAATAGCAATAGAGAAGGTACATTTAGCATTAAGAGCAATGAAGGCAGGTATAGATGGGTGTCATATAGAATGCTTGTCAAAAGGTTAGGAGGCATTAGTAGAATGGAAAGTTAAGTTGATGAATGTATGTTTTAGAAAAGGAAAGGTCCTAGTTGATTGCAGGAGTACATGTGTAGTTCCACTTTATAAAGGAAAAATAGATAAGTATGAGTATATTAGTTTTAGAGGTATTCGCTTGTTGAGTGTAGTTTATAGGGTGTATGGATGAGTGTTAATTGAGAGAATTAGGAAAGGTACTGATAGATTGACTGGGGAAGAACAGTGTAGGTTCACGAGAAAAGAGGATGCACGGATCAGGTGTTTGTGGTAAGACAGGTGTGTGAGAAGTTCTTGGAGAAAGGTAGGGAAACTTACTGGGCTTTTATGGACTTAGAAGAAGCATAGGACAGGGTTGATAGAGAGGCGTTGTGGAAGTTTGTTGAATACTGTGAAGAGTTTTTACAGGAATAGTAGAGCATGTGTGACAGCTTAAAATGGTATGAGTGCTTGATTTGAGGTGAATATAGGGTTACATCAAGGTTATGTAATGTCACCATGGTTGTTTAATGTGTAGATGGATGGAGGGGTAAGGGAAGTATATGGAAGAGTACTAGACGGAGACTTGGAATTAGTGTGTGAGGATGGACGGTTGTGGAAATTGAATCAATTGCTATTCGCATATGACATAGCACTAATGGCTGATGGTGAGAATACTCTGAATCATTTGGTAACCGAGTTTAAGGTTTTTTTTTTTTTTTTTTTTTTTTTTTTTTTTTTTTTTTTTTTTTTTAGTGTGACACCGGGACAGGCAGAAACTGTCCTCATCAATAAAGGCCCGGGCACTAGAAAATACTAAGACAAAGGAAAAGAAAAAGGTTAAGGGCAAGGCAGAGATGAGGTAATTACACACAAAGGAAAACGACAGACAGAAAAAAACAGGCAAAGTACAGAGGACCCACAGATATGGAAGACTAGGCTCTGAGATGACGATAGATCTGCTTTTTGATGGATGAAAGGTTATAAGAATTAGTAAAGACAGAAGGAGGAAGAGAGTTCCAGAGTCTGGAGGTAGATGGGAAGAAGCAGTCGCTGCACCGACCAATCTGCGAGCTACAAATCTCCACACAGTACCTGTGAGATGAGGCTGCTTGGCAAGTGTTACGCAGCCTCGGCAGTGGAGGAGGGATGCAACTCGCCAACTCATCAGAGCAGCGATGGAAGTAGTAGCGATAGAAAAGCGAAAGGGAAGATACCTTACGGCGAAGAGAGAGAGAATCCAGGTTAGAAGTAAGAGAAGGATCATTAATGAGTCTGACTGCCTTAGATTCAACCCTATCAAGAAGATAAGTAAAGGAAGAAGCACCCCAAATGTGTGAGCAGTATTCTAAGCAGGGGCAGATAAGACCTTTGTAAATTTTAAGTAACTGCAATGAGGAAAAGTAATGACGAAAACGAAACAAAAACCCCAATTTTTTGGATGAAGATTTAGAAAGTTGGATTATGTGATTCCTCCAAGACAAGTTAGAGGCTATATGGATTCCCAATATATTGATAGAGTTAAGAGGGTAAATTTCATTAGTTTCGAAGACAATAGGGTTATCAGGAGGAGAAGAAGATAAAGAGATAGCCAGAAACTGTGTCTTGGAGGTATTGAATTTAACTAAATTTTGAGTGCCCCATTCAAATACTCTCTGCAAATCAGAGTTAAGGGTAGAAGAAAGAGTGATATGAGATTGATTACGAGTAACAGATGAAGGTTGTGAAGAATAGCCAGAGGAAAAGTGATGGGTAGAATCATCGGCAAAGGCATGAAGAAGAGAGGAAGATGGGGATTGTAGAAGATCATTGATGAAGAGAAGGAAGAGAGTAGGTGAAAGAACAGAGCCCTGTGGAACGCCACTGGTAACAGAGAAAGGGCTAAATGTCACGCCATCAACAACTACAGATATAGAGCGGTCAGTAAGAAAACTGGAAATCAGAGAACAGAAAGAAGGGGTAAGCCCATATTCAGGGAGTTTGGCCAACAGAGCCTTGTGCCAGACTCTGTCAAAAGCCTTAGAGATATCAAGGGTGACGACAAAGGATTCCCTATAGTTCCTCAGAGAAGATGACCATACATGAGTAAGATAGGACAGGAGAGCACCAGTGGATCTTCCCTTGCGGAAGCAGTAGAGGAGGTTAGAGCAATAGGTCGGTAGTTAGAAGGAATAGAGCGGTCACCCTTCTTAGGAACAGATTGAACTAGAGTATGCTTCCAAGATGAAGGATAGATACTGCTTGACAGAATGAAGTGAAAAAGACAGCAAAGCACGGGAGCCAGTTCATCTGCAAACTCCTTAAGGAACCTTGCAGGGATACCATTGGGACCAGATGCCTTGTTCGTCTTTAGCGAGCGAAGAACCTTATGAACTTTGCATGGAGAAAGGATAAGGGAGGGCATAGGGTTAGAGAGGGGAAAAGACTGAGGAACAGGTTTGCTTGAATAGTTGATAGAAGAGTTGGCAGAAAAATGAGAGCCAAAGAGAGTGGCTTTGTCATTGGGAGAGCAAGCTATCCATTAGAACGAATGAGAGGGGGAAAGCTTGAGTTACAGAAGTTTTTGGAGAGGTTTTTGGCTAAGGACCAGAAGCATTTGTCAATGGGAGAGGAGTTAAGGTCATCAACCATCCTTCTTATATAGGAAGCCTTAGACCTTCGAATCTGAGCTGTACAGCGATTCCTAGCTATAATAAAAGCAGAGCGATTTAAATTGGAAGGAGAGGCTTGGTAAGATCGGTTAGCCTGATTCCTAGCCTGGATAGCCATGGAGCAGGCATGGTCAAACCAAGGTTTAGGGGGAGAGAAATTTTTTGTAGAAGAGGGGATGTACGCCTCCATTCCCGCGGTCATGATCTCGGCAATTTTTAGAGCTACCTGATCAGGGTTGCGGGACCGAAAGCAGTAGTCATCCCATGGGAAGTCAAAGAGAAAGTTACGCAAATTTTCATGTTGGGTTCGCTCAAAGTGCCAAAGGCGGCACTGAGTAGGAGGGAATGGTGGTGTTGGAGCGAAAATGGAAGAGACAGAGATCATAGAGTGGTCAGCTTTACCAAGAGGGGAAAGCACAGAATAAGAGTAGTTTGAAGGGTTAGAAGTAAAAAATAGGTCAAGAGTTTTGCAGCATGTTCGTGACAATCAGGAACGCGAGTAGGATGTTTGATAATTTGCTCCAGATCGTAAGTAATAGAGAAGGCAAGGGCCTTGCTTCCTCCCACATCAGTGTGAGAAGAATGAAGCCACTCACTATGGTGTACATTGAAGGAAGCTGCAAGTAAATATTGGTAAAAGTAACCTCATGAGATGCATGAGGTGTGTTATTGTTGGTAGATTGAATGTAGAAGTGAATGGGGAGTTGTTTGAAGAAGATGAGAGTTTTAAGTATCTGGGGTCACACATATCAAGGAATGGACTAGTGGATGCGGAGGTAAGTCATAGAGTGAGGGAATCAAGTAATTGTCTAGTTGGGTTGAAATGTATGATGAGAAATAGATATTTGGAAATGATTGCAAAGAGATGGATATAAGAAGGTGTGATTGTGCCGACAGAATTGTATGGAGCAGAGACTTCAAATGCAAGAGAGGATGAAAAAACAAGTTGTATGTATTGGAGATGAGGTGTTTAAGAAGTATGATTGGTGTATCTAAAATACATAGAGTAAGAAATAAAGAGATCAGTCAGAGAACGGGTGTTGAAAGAATGCTGTCGGATAGGTTAGATTGGAGAGTATTGAATTGATTTTGACACATTGAAAGGATGAGTGATTAACGAATAGCGAAGAGAGTATGGAGTGCATAAGTGATAGGAGCTAGGCCAAGAGGAGTACCTAGAATGAGATGGATGGATGGCGTGAAAAGGGCTTTGGATGCATGTGGATTGTCAGTGGGGCAGTGAATAAGCATGTAAGAGACAGGAATCAGTGGTGGAAGATTGTTTATAGGTGACATGGGCCAAATGGATTTCTCACACCTGCTAGCTCAGTAAACTGTGATAGACGGGTGTGAGGGGACTTGCCATGTGATGAAGTGGTGGGGGTAAACCAGCTGCGGCTGTTGGGACCTTACTTTAGAATATCCTTGCCTGCCTACTTTGTGAGTGACCCAGGCAAGGTGGTAAGGTGGAAGTGTGGCAACTTTTTATCCCCAAGGAGCTAAGAGGAGTAGTTGAGGTATATATGGATCGTGATGAATGCGTGTTTCTTGGCTCTGTCATCCCAATTACAAGGGGATTGGGGCCATGTATATGTATGTTTGTGTGTCCTAGACTTAATTTTCTTCCAAAGTCATATGGACAGAGATGAGGAAATGAGCAATTATGGGTTTTGGTTTGTTACAGATGAAATTTGGAATATAATTATCAATATATATATATATATATATATATATATATATATATATATATATATATATATATATATATATATATATATATATATATATATATATATATATATATATATACCCACACACACACACGCACAATCCCACGATTTTCTCTCTTAAAGGGGTGGCCGACTCATTGCACACACCCATACACCAGAAGCTAATTTTTCTTGATCACTCTTCTTAACTCCTTAGGGATAAATTATCAGCTACTCTTACACTGAAAAAATATTTCCTTACATCCTGCAATTAAATTTTCTTATGAAGCTTCAAACTATGACCTCTAGTTCTAGAGACTGCCATATCAAAATATCGATCCCTATCCACTCTATCATAACCATGAAGGAATTTAAAGACTGTCACCATATCCCCCCTCAATCTTCTAGCTTCCAGTGATGGTAAGTCTATTTCCCTCAGCCTCTCAGCATAACTGAGATTGCGTATTTCTGGCACCAGTTTCGTGGCATGTCTTTGAACTTTTTCAAGCTTAGCTATGTGCTTTTTCAAGTGTGGATTCCAAAAGGGGGCTGCATATTCGAGTTTTGGCCTCACATAGGTTACATAAATATTTCTGAACATTTCCTTGTCCATGTGCCTGAAGGCTACCCTTACATTTGATAAGAATGCATATGCTGCCCTTACTATACTATTTATATGTATTTCTGGAGACAGCTCTGCCAGTATGTTTACTCCTATATCTCTCTCATTTTCTGTCTCTTGAAGTTGTACTCCAGCCACCGAGTAGTCAAGCTTGGGCCTTCTTGCACTTGTACCCATTCTCATTACCTTACATTTTGAAGTATTGAATTTCATTAGCCACTTTTCTGACCACTCATGCAGATTATTTGGATCCTCCTTAAGTTCTCTACCATTGTTCTCGTTTTTTACTTTCTTCACAATCTTTGCATCATCTGCAAACATATTCATGAATGAATTTACAGACTCTGGTAGGTCATTTACATATACAAGGAACAAAAGTGGCCCTAAAACTGAACCCTGTGGAACTCCACTACTAACTCTTCTCCATTCAGACACTGAGTGTCTTACTCTAACCCTCTGTTCACTTCCTTCTAAGTAAGTTTTTATCCATTCCAAAACATTTCCACCTATTCTAGCCATTACTTGCTGCTTCCTAATAAGTCTCCCATGTGGAACAGTGTCAAACGCTTTCTGGAAGTCTAAGAATATGCAATCTGCCCAGCCCTCTCTTTCCTGTAACATTCGGCTTACCTCATCATAAAATTCTAATAAGTTTGTTACTGTTGATCTACCTTCTCTGAAGCCATGTTGCCTCACTGACAAAAGGGTCGAAGGATTCCAAGTGAAGAGAGATATGTTTCCTTAGTAGTTTCTCCATAACATTGCAAACTATGCTGGTCAAGGAAACTGGTCTATAGTTCAGAGCCGTATCCCTCCTTCCCTTTTTGAAGATAGGTATCACATTTGCTTGTTGCCAGCATCTTGGAATCTCCCCTGACTCCAGTGACTTTTTGAATATGATATTTAGTGCCACTGATATTGAGTTTGCGCATTTTTTAAGCACATTAGGGGATATGTCATCAGGACCTGTAGCTTTATGAACAGCTAATTCCATCAGTGCTTTGCATATCTCTGTGGCTGTAAGGTTGACGTTCTCTAATACCGGCCCTTGAGCTTCTATCTCTGCAATCTGAGGGGGTGGGATATTTTCTACTGTAAATACTGACTGATACTCCTTGTTCAATTCTTTGCAGATCTCTTCATCCGTCTCAGTGATGCTTCCATCCGCTCTCTTTAGCCTTAAAACCTGTTCTTTTACCTTCAGTTTTTCTCTGATAAAGCTGTGGAAAAGCTTGGGATTTTCTTTAGCCTTCCTGGTGATGTCCCTCTCATAGTCTCTCTGCCTCTCTTCTTTTACTTAGGTAGTCATTTCTAGCTCTTTTTTCTCCTACTATATCTTTTCCAGCATTTGTCTCTCCACTCCTTAGCTCTTTTACACCCATTATCGAACCATTTCTCTCTGGCATGAATTACACCTACTTTGGTGACAGGTATGCAGCAATCTACTATCTTCCCATATTTCTCACAAAAGATGTCATACATTTCTTGTACAGATTTGTTGTAAAATAAGGTTCTCCAGTCAATAGCTGCAAAAAGCTCATTCATTTTGATGTAATCTCCTTTCGGATAGTTCCTCCTCATGTCCTCAGTGCCTCTACTCTCAGGAAGAATATCTTCAATGATATATTCCATCAACAACACACAGTGGTCACTCTTTCCAATTGGTCTTTCATGCTCAATTTTTTCAATATCCAACACATTATCTGTGAATACTAGATCAAGTAGTGATGGCTCATCCCCACCCCTGGCCCTCGTTGGTTCCATTACATGTTGGTGTAGGAAATTCCCTTGTACGCAATCTGGGAATCTTGCCCCCGAATGAGTCCTCACCACTGTGTGAGTAAAGATTTATCCAATCTATCTCTTTATGATTAAAATCTCCAATAATCAAAATCCTACATTTTTTCTCCCGTGCCATGTTAACAACTGAGTTTATGACTTCAATATTACCTATATGACTTTCCTCATAAACTTCAAGCCTATTTTGGTTCCTTGGTGGGTTGTGCATGTACGTGTGCTTGTATATGTGTGGTCATTTCTGAATGAACATCAATTAAAGAAAAAATCTATAATTTATTACTTGGAACAGCCAACATACTTACGTGAAGTTGAGGACCTCAGCTAAAGCATAGACTACCTCAGCCTCAAGACCTGAAACTTCGTAGGAACCATCATCAAGCTGCTTCCCTAACTGCATGAAAGGCCACACATTGATGACTCCAACTATGAGTTGGCGTCCTTGCAAATTGGAGTAGAATTCTTGTTTCTCTGGAATACGAAGAATCTTCCGAGGATCATCAGTTCTTGGTGTTCCTGAAGGCTTAAATCTGTAATAAGCAAAGAGATTTCCTATATCTACCGATCCTGTAAGTATAACGTCTCTAAGAGGCGTCACTTTTCTCCAGCAGGGAGATAAAACTAGATAGCTGTGTTCCTTAGGACTTAAATCGGCAACAAAAGCAGACTTCCTTTATCTATTGAATCTTACAAGTGAGGTGTCTCTCAGATACCGCCATTCCTCTACACACACACACACACACACACACACACACACACACACACACACACACACACACACACACACACACACACACACACACACACACACAAAGGCAATATTAAAGCTTTACTTTCTAGAGGGCTTCAATCTGTAAATAACACAGAGATTTTCTTTATCCACTGTAACCCAACAAGGTGAGGATCTCCTTTGAATATCAAATTTTTTCCAAAAAATAAGAAACATGTTAACAGTGAAAATCAAAGCCATAGTTGCTTTGGACGATGTAAAGTGGTTATTCTTATGATTTTGTGTGTGAAATGTTAGAATGCGATAGTCCTTTCTGTCGGAAATGAGCGCCTATTAAGATATACCCCTTCTTTTATAGCGGAAATTAATATAAAAAAGTGATTGATTTACATATGAAATCATTAGAAGAACCAGATTTCAGTTTCTAAATCAATCATGAGAGTACATCTGCGGTGCTTATTCATGTACTTATCTTCTTGATAGGGTTGAATCTAAGGCAGTCTAACTTTAAATCTGGATTATCTTTTTTTTTTCCTCCATAAGTTATCATCCCTTTCTTCTGTCGCTACTACTTCCATTGCTGCTCTGATGAGTTGGTGAGATGCAGCCCTCCCCCACTTCTGAGGCCGCGAAACACTCGCCAAGCAGCCTCGTCTCACAAGTACTGTGTGAAGATATGTAGCTTGCAGAGTGAGTCAGTGCAGCGACTGCTTCTTCTCATCCACATCCAGACTTTTGAACTCTCTTCCTCCTTCTGTCTTTCCTAATTCTTATAACCTATCTTCCTTCAAAAACACGGATCTATTGTCCTCTCAGGACCTTGTCCTTCAATATCTCTAGGTCCTCAGTACTTCAAAATTTCTTTCAGCCTGTCCTTTTCCTATTATGTAACATTACCTCATCTCTGCCTTATCCTTAACCTTTTACTTTTCTTCTTAATGATTTCTTCGTGCCCGGGCCTCTATAAATGAGGGCAATTTTCTTGCCTGTCCCGATGTCACACTCATAACAAAACTTATAATTACTCTCCCTTATTGGTGTCTTTGGCCCTAGGCACTCTTTACTTGGTACAACTAACCTAGTCAGATCTAACTTAGCTTAACATATTAAAAGATAATTATGGGCTTCAACCTCGTGAATAATGAATGCTTTACAAATCATAATATTTCCTACCGAATGACGCCATCTTGGCTGAGAACCGATGAATATGCTTTGGTGGCATTTGCCGAGCTCAGAACCAGGAGAATCACTTGCGTTCCTTCAGGAATAAGATTCTCCAAGTCAGATATTACATTCTCCTTATTCTCCATTTCTTCTTCTAAAACTATGAGCCATTTCACTCTGTAGCTCTTGATTCGTTGATTTCGCACCTGAAAAAGGGATATTTTAACTGATCCACATCAGCCAATCTCTAATAATAGAATATTCTATCTACTCGGCTACCGTGGTCCTCATGCAATGGTGCTGTCATTATCAAATCTCTTGGTATTTTCCGCCAGGGGTCGCCACAGCGGATCAATTTTCTCCATATCACCCTATTCCCTGTGTCCTTCGCCACACCACACACCCACATGTCCTCCCTTACTAGTAATAGCAGTGCTGTGGTAGTCTCATTTTAGAATCTGTACTCTCAAAATAAAATGCTTAAAGAATAAATGTGAAGGGGTAATTGCATTTGAATTGGGTGTTAAAAAAAGAATTTTGATCTTTCTTCAAAAGACTTGAATTCCTCTGTGACTTGTTAATTTATATTTAACTGTCTGTCTTGCCTTTTTGCTTGAGGCTCATTCAATGTCAGAGGTGTAAAATGTCCCGTGGCCGGATCCTTATGTTGGGTCAAGTGTCTTTATATTGTGTTATCATTTGTTGGACAATGAATTATTTGTATACGCCCAGTAAAGGCAAGGGTCGATTGTTCTTGTGGCTATAAATGTCATTTAGATCTTTGTGCAAAAGACCTTAGTTCCTCTGTGACTAAAGCCACGTTTTCGCGAGAAAGAAAGTAAAGTTAACCTTAGTTGTCATGTCTTAGTGTATCAGCATTACCATTCGTACAAAGAAAGTAACATAATAGGAAAAACTTGTTTTCCTATTATTTCCAAGCTGCCATTTATGAGTTAGTGCTGAAGACCTGCAAAAGGGTCTTCAGCACTCAAGTCACAAATGGCTGATGGAAAATTATTATAAAACAAGATATCTTATGTTTTGATAGTTTCTTTGTATGGATGCAAATGCTGATATACTTGGGCAAGACAACTCAAGTACTTGAGTTTTTGTCACTCGAAAACGCGGCGTAATTGAATTCTGCCATTGATTGTTCGTTGTGGCTCAGCCCCGATTTCTTATACAGTCTAAACCTAGGATACCATATTGTTAGTTAGCTAGACACACACAAATGGATTTCATAAACGCATCTGACGCGGTTCTGTGTATGGCTAGGATCCCATGAGGGATCCTAGCCTTACACAGAACCGCGTCAGATGCGTTTATGACATCCATTTGTGTGTGTTTAGCTAACTAACAATATGGTATCCTAAGTTTACACTGTTTAAGAAATCGGGCCTAAATGGTTACAAGGCGCGTCACCCCTTACATTTTGAAAGATCTCCAGGTAGAAAATCGGTCTACATAGGACGATGGATATTGTGTTCTTGGTAGCGGCGTTCATCATTATATTGAGTTCTGTGGTGGCCCCTGTGTATTCAGTCAACATAATTCCTTCATTAATTAATTTGGAATCTTGTGTGATTTCACGAACAGTATCTGCAAATACATTATAATGAGTTGCTTAACTTCTAACTTTAACTTTTGATATAATGAAAATAATATTTTACCCTGTTTATGTTACAAACATATAATTATCTTGTTACTGAATTTGACAATTGATATTTGATATTTTATTATAAATGGTTGTGAGGGAAAAGGAAAATTAATCTTCCTTGAGATGATTACTATATATACTTATGTAACTTTCTTTATTTTCCGTGTTCGCAGTGTATAAAGACAGAAAAATTATATTGCACAATAATTTAGAATCAATTTGCCAGTAGTGATTATTATTATTATTTTTATTATTATTATTATTATTATTATTACTATTATTATTATTATTATTATTATTATTATTATTATTATTATTATTATTATTATTATTACTGTAGTCAGTCTAGGAGTAAACATACTGGCAGATTTGTCTCCAGAAATACATATAAATGGCATAGTAAGGGCAGCATATGCATTCTTATCAAATGTAAGGGTAGCCTTCAGGCACATGGACAAGGAAATGTTCAGAAATATTTATGTAACCTATGTGAGGCCAAAACTCGAATATGCAGCCCCCTTTTGGAATCCGCACTTGAAAAAGCACATAGCTAAGCTTGAAAAAGTTCAAAGACATGCCACGAAACTGGTGCCAGAAATACGCAATCTCAGTTATGATGAGAGGCTGAGGGAATTAGACTTACCATCACTCGAAGCTAGAAGAGTGAGGGGGGGATATGGTGAGAGTCTTTAAATTCCTTCATGGTTATGATAGAGTGGATAGGGATCGATATTTTGATATGGCTGGCTCTAGAACTAGAGGTCATAGTTTGAAGCTTCGTAAGAAAACTTCTTTGCAGGATGTAAGGAAATACTTTTTCAGTGTAAGAGTAGTTGATAATTGGAATTGGCTAAGCGAGGAGGTAGTTAACGCTATCTCAATCCATAGTTTTAAGGACAGGTATGATAAGTATCACTAAGTCTAAAATGGAACCGATGAGGAGACGGGAAGATACGAGCTTTGGGCTCTTTCCCGTAAGCACAATTAGGTAATCACAATTAGGTAATCACACACACACACACACGCATATATGCGTGTGTGTGTGTGTGTGTGTATTTAGACAAAATTATAATAATAATAGTAATAACTGCGAGTGACTGCAATAATAATAATGATAAAAATAATAATAATATTAATGTGTGTGTATGAATATATATATATATATATATATATATATATATATATATATATATATATATATATATATATATATATGAAGCAAAAAAAAAGGCCCATAAATAAAACACAAAAAGAAACGAAGATGTACTATATATTACGACTGGACTCCAGTCCTCTTCAGGCACAAATGGAGTCCAGTCGTAATATATAGTACATCTTCGCTTCTTTTTGTGTTTTATTTATGGGCCTTTTCTTGCTTCATATTGTGCTGTGATATAACAGTTTATTTTGCATATATATATATATATATATATATATATATATATATATATATATATATATATATATATATATATATATATATATATATATATATATATATATATATATATATATATATCAAATAAGCACCTTACATATGTGAAAACATGAATCATTTTTTACCCCGACCGGGACTCGAACCTAGGACTTATGGTTACTAAGTCAAGGCGCTACCAACTACACCACAGAAGGTTAAGAGGAATCCAACCTTATAGCTTATATCTGCTATACTTAGAAATGAACGCATTCTATCTGAATGCCACTATGTTCATATTACAGATTCCCCAACCTCACTCGTGGCTTCATTTTAGCATTTAATTCAATTTCCAATCTCATTCGGGCATGAAATATCAAATAAGCACATTACATATGTGAAAACATGAATCATTATTTACCCCGACCGGGACTCGAACCTAGGACTTATGATTACTAAGTCAAGGCGCTACCACTACACCACAGAAGGTTAAAAGGAATCCAACCTTTATAGCTTATATCTGCTATACTTAGGAATGAACGCATTTTATCTAAATGCTACTATGTTCATATTACAGATTCCCCAACCTCACTCGTGGCTTCATTTTAGATAGAATGCGTTCATTCCTAAGTATAGCAGATATAAGCTATAAGGTTGGATTCCTTTTAACCTTCTGTGGTGTAGTGGTAGCGCCTTGACTTAGTAATCATAAGTCCTAGGTTCGAGTCCCGGTCGGGGTAAAAAATTATTCATATATATATATATATATATATATATATATATATATATATATATATATATATATATATATATATATATATATATATATATATATATATATATATATGCGCTTGTGTGTGTACACACGCATATGTATGTATGTACGTTAAATGACTCTCATATTTATTTATTTATTTATTTATGTATTTATTCATTTAATATATTTACTTACCAGTATATGCTTGGTCGTAAAGGATTTGCATGCTGGCCGGCTGTGACTCCTTTAGAGCAGTGAATGTCGCGAGTATGTCATCTACAATGGAATATCTTAAATAGATAATTAAATATAGAAGTATATAAGTAGATGGGTAGATAAGTAGATGAGTATATAAGTAAGTCAATAAGTAAAGAACTTCTGTAAGTCAGTGACTTTAGTGCTTCACTTCATCGCGGGAGATCACAAGTTAGACTGCTGAGGGCAGGGAATATATATAGGAGTAGTTTTACTGCTGGATCTTATCATGCTCTTATTATAATTGAGAGGGAATTGAACGCGCTACTTTATATATATATATATATATATATATATATATATATATATATATATATATATATATATATATATATATATATATATATATATATATATATATGTATATATATATATATATATATATATATATATATATATATATATATATATATATATATATATATATATATATATATATATATATATATATATATATATATATATATATATACATATACATATATATATATATATATATATATATATATATATATATATATATATATATATATATATATATAGATAGATAGATAGATAGATAGATAGATATAGATATATACACTTTATTTATATAAATATATATATATATATATATATATATATATATATATATATATATATATATATATATATATATATATCACACACACATTATTTATATAAATATATATATATATATATATATATATATATATATATATATATATATATATATATATATATATGTGTGTGTGTGTGTGTGTGTGTGTGTGTGTGTGTGTGTGTGTGTGTGTGTGTGTGTGTGTGTGTGTGTATGATCATATCTATCTATCTATCTGTCTATATATATATATATATATATATATATATATATATATATATATATATATATATATATATATATATATATATATATATATATATATATATATATATATATATATTATATATATAAATATATATATATAATATATATATATATATATATATATATATATATATATATATATATATATATATATATATATATATATATATAAATATATATATATATAAATATATATATATATATATATATATATATATATATATATATATATATATATATATAGCAATCTATCTGTATATAGGATCCATATTCCCTCTTATATGGGGGTGACTGCGTCAGAGCAAATTACCTTGACTCTGTGGGAAAACATACAGAGGAGAGATTTCCCATTCCTCTCGCTCCTCCCCATTTAGTCGACTTTTGCGGAATGCAGGGGAGCAAGGAGGAAGAGCATTTAATTAATGACTTATACCAATATATATATATATATATATATATATATATATATATATATATATATATATATATATATATATATATATATATATATATATATATATATATATATATATATATATATATATATATATATATATATATATAAATATAAATATATATATATATATATATATATATATATATATATATATATATATATATATATATTAATAACACTGAACTGTTAACATACAGTCTAAAATGGAAGGAAAAGCCCATTAAATAAAACAATGTATATATATATATATATATATATATATATATATATATATATATATATATATATATATATATATATATATATATATATATATATATATATATATATATATATATATATATATATATATATATATATATATATATATATATATATATATATATATATATATATATATATATATAAAGTACTTATTAATTTCGTGACCTAAGCTGGTCACCTTCTCAAAGTACAAGGGCAAGAGATACAACTAGCAAAACAGAAGAAAACTTGAAAAGAAGGAGACAAAAGAGCCGCCCCCAGGAGTCTTAAACATGGGATTAATGCTGGCGCCACACATAGCCAAAATTCCCGACCCGACTCTTAAAACCGTCTAAAGACGGAATCCTCCCGGCAGCAATGACGTCATTACGATAATCGGGTGTAATTTTTCGTCCGCGTACAACGGAATCCTAACAGTCCTACGTAGTTTAAAAAAATCGAGGGGGTCCTGAACCGTCGCGGAGGGCCTACGATAATTGGCTGCTGCACCCAATAATCTCCGTGATTCGGAAGACCAAACTGTCGTAGAAGACTGCGTACGACGGGTAAGATCGATCTTCTTGATAGTACGCGGGCGTAGGAGAAGGTGTACGCCCGCGTACGATCCAGAGGATCGATCCTACCCGGTGTACGCAGTCCTCCAGGTCTGGAACCGTTAAAAATTTAAAAATTCGCTTATACGTCTGGCAGCGCAGTACGAAAAGACAGCGCGCGCATGCGTGGTCTCATTTCTGACAACCCAGTCCTGGGTGTTCAGTTTTCCTGCTCCGCTTGCCGCATTTCTTATTGTTTTACCATGATATGAGTGCATTTATATATACTTTCACAAATATCCCATATATATATATATATATATATATATATATATATATATATATATATATATATATATATATATATATATATATATATATATATATATATATATATATATATATATATATATATATATATATATATATATATATATATATATATATATATATATATATATATATATATATATATATAATATATATATATATATATATATATATATATATATATATATATATATATATATATATATATATATATATATATATATATATATATATATATATATATATATATATATATATATATATATATATATTTATTGTTCACTAGGATCAATTGTAACATAATTATATAAATGGAAAAGTAAGGGCAAATATAACTATACCAAATTACTTTTTATTTGCGTTTACCAGTACATACAACTTACATTTGAAGGATTCTGTGAATGACAAAGATGAAACATTATTACATTATTAAATGTAAAATATTAAACTTAATATCTTCTCAGTATAAAATAATGAAAATGAAACATATTAAGATCAGTTATTGTAATAAGTGAAAAACAAATGACTTAAAATAAATTACATATCTATATGGGAATAAAATGCTAAAATTAAAGTTACAAACGTCGTCCTTTAAACCATTCTCTCTTGCCACGATACCCTTCCTTCGGGGGAATTACAGTATTCCTCCCGACTGCGTACAACCCCCTACGAACGTGTACGTTCCCCTACGATGGGTCGGGAGCGTCGGTAGCATGGTTGGCCCAGTCGTAACGGTCAAAAATTTAAATTTCCCGTTTTCTATGATGAGACTTACGTTTGCGTACAATCAATCGTACGCTAAATTACGCGTCCAAACTACTCCATACGATTGCAATTACGATCCATAGGACTGCTTACGCGGACGTATGACGCACTTCTGACAGGCACAGGAATGCACCTGTCGGCTAAAAAATCTGCCGGATCTCCAAGGATTGAGCGAAGATTCCGTCGGAACGCGGTCTTAAGAGTCGGGTCGGGAGTTTTGGCTATGTGTGACGCCAGCATAATAGATAACAATCTTTAATGCCCACCGGGGTTACTCAGTAATCCCCACAAACAGGCCGCACAACAGGCCTGTTTGTGGGGATTACTGAGTAACCCCGGCGGGCATTAAAGACTGTTATCTAATAATCCCATGTTTAAGACTCCTGGGGGCAGCTCTTTTTTCTCCTTCTTTTCAAGTTTTCTTCTGATTTCCTAGTTGTATCTCTTGCCATTGTACTTTGAGAAGGTGACCAGCTTAGGTCACGAAATTAATAAGTACTTTATATATATATATATATATATATATATATATATATATATATATATATATATATATATATATATATATATATATATATATATATATATATATATATATATATATATATATATATATATATATATATATATATATATATATATATATATATATATATATATATATATATATATATATATATATATATATATATATATATATATATATATATATATATATATATATATATATATATATATATATATATTTATATATATATATATATATATATATATATATATATATATATATATATATTTTTTTTTTTTTTTTTTTTTTTTTTTTTTATTGTTTTATTTAATGTGTGTGTGTGATTACCTAATTGTGTTTACGGGAAAGAGCCCAAAGCTCGTATCTTCCCGTCTCCTCATCGGTTCCATTTTAGACTTAGTGATACTTATCATACCTGTCCTTAAAACTATGGATTGAGATAGCATTAACTACCTCCTCGCTTAGCCAATTCCAATTATCAACTACTCTTACACTGAAAAAGTATTTCCTTACATCCTGCAAAGAAGTTTTCTTACGAAGCTTCAAACTATGACCTCTAGTTCTAGAGCCAGCCATATCAAAATATCGATCCCTACCACTCTATCATAACCATGAAGGAATTTAAAGACTCTCACCATATCCCCCCTCACTCTTCTAGCTTCGAGTGATGGCAAGTCTAATTCCCTCAGCCTCTCATCATAACTGAGATTGCGTATTTCTGGCACCAGTTTCGTGGCTTGTCTTTGAACTTTTTCAAGCTTAGCTATGTGCTTTTTCAAGTGCGGATTCCAAAAGGGGGCTGCATATTCGAGTTTTGGCCTCACATAGGTTACACAAATATTTCTGAACATTTCCTTGTCCATGTGCCTGAAGGCTACCCTTACATTTAATAAGAATGCATATGCTGCCCTTACTATGCCATTTATATGTATTTCTGGAGACAAATCTGCCAGTATGTTTACTCCTAGATCTCTCTCATTTTCTGTCTCTTGAAGTTGTACTCCAGCCACCGAGTAGTCAAGCTTGGGCCTTCTTGCACTTGTACCCATTCTCATTACCTTACATTTTGAAGTATTGAATTTCATTAGCCACTTTTCTGACCACTCATGCAGATTATTTAGATTCTCCTGAAGTTCTCTACCATTTTTCTCGTTTTTTACTTTTTTCACAATCTTTGCATCATCTGCAAACATATTGATGAATGAATTTACAGACTCTGGTAGGTCATTTACATATACAAGGAACAAAAGTGGCCCTAAAACTGAACCCTGTGGAACTCCACTACTAACTCTTCTCCATTCAGACACTGAGTGTCTTACTCTAACCCTCTGTTCCCTTCCTTCTAAGTAAGTTTTTATCCATTCCAAAACATTTCCACCTATTCTAGCCATTGATTGCAGCTTCCTAATAAGTCTTCCATGTGGAACAGTGTCAAACGCTTTCTGGAAGTCTAGGAATATGCAATCTGCCCAGCCCTCTCTTTCCTGTAAGATTTGGCTTACCTCATCATAAAATTCTAATAAGTTTGTTACTGTTGATCTACCTTCTCTGAAGCCATGTTGCCTCACTGACAAAAAGTTGAAGGATTCCAAGTGAAGAGAGATATGTTTCCTTAGTAGTTTCTCCATAAGTTTGCAAACTATGCTGGTCAAGGAAACTGGTCTATAGTTCAGAGCCGTATCCCTCCTTCCCTTTTTGAAGATAGGTATCACATTTGCTTGTTTCCAGCATCTTGGAATCTCCCCCGACTCCAGTGACTCCTTAAATATGATACTTAGTGCCACTGATATTGTGTTTGCGCATTTTTTAAGCACATGAGGGGATATGTCATCAGGACCTGTAGCTTTATGAACATCTAAATCCATCAGCGCTTTGCATACCTCTGTGGCTGTAAGGTTGATGTTCTCTAATACCGGCCCTTGAGCTTCTATCACTGCAATCTGAGGGGGTGGGGTATTTTCTACTGTAAATACTGACTGAAACTCCTTGTTCAATTCTTTGCAGATCTCTTCATCCGTCTCAGTGATGCTTCCATCCGCTCTCTTTAGCCTTAAAACCTGTTCTATTACCTTCAGTTTTCCTCTGATAAAGCTGTGGAAAAGCTTGGGATTTTCTTTAGCCTTCCTGGTGATGTCCCTCTCATAGTCTCTCTCTGCCTCTCTCCTTTTACTTAGGTAGTCATTTCTTGCTCTTTTGTAGGTTTGCCAGGCATTTATGTTTTTTCTCCTCCTATACCTTTTCCAGAATTTTTCTCTCCACTCCTTAGCTCTTTTACACCCATTATCGAACCATTTCTCTCTAGCATGAATTACACCTACTTTGGTGACAGGTATGCAGCAATCTACTATCTTCCCATATTTCTCACAAAAGATGTCATACATTTCTTGTACAGATTTGTTGTAAAATAAGGTTTTCCAGTCAATAACTGCAAGAAGCTCATTCATTTTGATGTAATCTCCTTTCGGATAGTTCCTCCTCATGTCCTCAGTGCCTCTACTCTCAGGAAGAATATCTTCAATGATATACTCCATCAACAACACACAGTGGTCACTCTTTCCAATTGGTGGTTCATACTCAATATTTTCAATATCCAACACATTATCTGTGAACACTAGATCAAGTAGTGATGGCTCATCCCCACGCCTGGCCCTTGTTGGTTCCATTACATGTTGGTGTAGGAAATTCCCTTGTACGCAATCTAGGAATCTTGCTCCGAATGAGTCCTCACCACTGTGTGGGTCAAGATTTATCCAATCTATCTCTTTATGATTAAAGTCTCCCATAATCAAAATCCTACATTTTTTTTTCCCGTGCCATGTTAACAACTGAGTTTATGACTTCAATAGTACCTATATGACTTTCCTCATAAACTTCAAGCCTATTTTGGTTCCTTGGTGGGTTGTATACAACAGTTATTATAATGCTCTCTGACCCAGTATTTATGCGAGCAACAAGAAATTCCTTGAACTCACTTTCTATAGCCAAGTTTATTTCTTCGACTTGAATCCTTTCACTTATGAGCAGTGCTAACCCTCCACCAGCCCTCCCAGATCTTTCAACCCTTAGTATTCTGAAACCCTTAGGAAAAACTGTGACACTGTTTATGTCCTCACTCAACTTAGTCTCTGTAATTGCTACTATATCTGCCTTACTGTTGTGAATCCTATCTTTTAATTCTACTGCCTTACCAGCTATTCCATCAGCATTTGTGTATAACAATCTTAATGAGGCCCCATCCCCTGATCTTCTGTCATTATCTTCTTTATCTCCCCTTTGTCTGGAAGAACTCTGTAATGAAAATTTTTCTTCTCTTCTTCATTTCTTTCATCATTTAACCTTCTTGCCTCTTGCAACAAGTTTTTGATCTTTCCCATCTCTTCCTGTGTTCTGTATTGTCTAATGAACACTTCTTTGAATTCTTGAAGGTCTTTTAGACTTTTTTTTCTCAACAATATTTCCCTACATGTTTCCCCTCTCTCAAAGGTTACTTTTGTTGGTCTCGGCTTTCCTTCCCTCGAATATTTACCTAGTTGGTGTATGTTTACAATATCCTCGGGACCACATACTACTTCAAGCTTTCTTATCAGGTCTACAACCCTAGCTTTATTTTCTTCAAGTCTCCCCTGCCATGTTGGCTCTTGGGACTCGCTTATGCCTGAGATTACCACTGTCTTCTCCTTATCAAGTGCCTGTCTGATGAGTGGGTTTGCCCTTTCCATCACAACGTCTTTCATTTTTTCGATTACTGTCTCTTTATAGTCAACTGTTTGTATGTTTTCCAGTGCCACCACCTTTACAGCCTCTTTTACTGCCACATTCCCCTTTAGTGCATCAGCAAAGGAAGTTTTCATGGCATCATTTTCCATATTCAGCCCCTGGAACTCTTTTCTGAACTGTTCAATGTTTTCCTTAATTTGGACATTCCAAGCAGCAATCTCGTCTCTCTCAGAAGAGAGCAGTGAACTAACATCTAATTCCTTTAGGGTGTCATTCAGCTGTTTGTTTTTATCTTCTTGTTTAGAAAGTCTAGATTCTAGTTGACTCTTTTCCCCTTCCAGCTTATTCTTTTTTCTAGTTCCTTTCTCTCCTGTATGTGATTACCTAATTGTGATTACCTAATTGTGTTTACGGGAAAGAGCCCAAAGCTCGTATCTTCCCGTCTCCTGATTGGTTCCATTTTAGACTTAGTGATACTTATCATACCTGTCCTTAAAACTATGGATTGAGATAGCATTAACTACCTCCTCGCTTAGCGAATTCCAATTATCAACTACTCTTACACTGAAAAAGTATTTCCTTACATCCTGCAAAGAAGTTTTCTTACGAAGCTTCAAACTATGACCTCTAGTTCTAGAGCCAGCCATATCGAAATATCGATCCCTATCCACTCTATCATAACCATGAAGGAATTTAAAGACTGTCACCATATCCCCCCTTACTCTTCTAGCTTCGAGTGATGGTAAGTCTAATTCCCTCAGCCTCTCATCATAACTGAGATTGCGTATTTCTGGCACCAGTTTCGTGGCATGTCTTTGAACTTTTTCAAGCTTAGCTATGTGCTTTTCAAGTGCGGATTCCAAAAGGGGGCTGCATATTCCAGTTTTGGCCTCACATAGGTTACATAAATATTTCTGAACATTTCCTTGTCCATGTGCCTGAAGGCTACCCTTACATTTGATAAGAATGCATATGCTGCCCTTACTATGCCATTTATATGTATTTCTGGAGACAAATCTGCCAGTATGCTTACTCCTAGATCTCTCTCATTTTCTGTCTCTTGAAGTTGTGCTCCAGCCACCGAGTAGTCAAGCTTGGGCCTTCTTGCACTTGTACCCATTCTCATTACCTTACATTTTGAAGTATTGAATTTCATTAGCCACTTTTCTGACCACTCATGCAGATTATTTAGATCCTCCTGAAGTTCTCTACTATTGTTCTCGTTTTTTACTTTCTTCACAATCTTTGCATCATCTGCAAACATATTCTTGAATGAATTTACACACTCTGGTAGGTCATTTACATATACAAGGAACAAAAGTGGCCCTAAAACTGAACCCTGTGGAACTCCACTACTAACTCTTCTCCATTCAGACACTGAGTGTCTTACTCTAACCCTCTGTTCCCTTCCTTCTAAGTAAGTTTTTATCCATTCCAAAACATTTCCACCTATTCTAGCCATTGATTGCAGCTTCCTAATAAGTCTCCCATGTGGAACAGTGTCAAACGCTTTCTGGAAGTCTAGGAATATGCAATCTGCCCAGCCCTCTCTTTCCTGTAAGATTTGGCTTACCTCATCATAAAATTCTAATAAGTTTGTTACTGTTGATCTACCTTCTCTGAAGCCATGTTGCCTCA
>JAXCGZ010023121.1:57500-60000 GCA_037179515.1 Halocaridina rubra
ACCATAAAAAAAACCCTTAGCGTATTTTTTATTGTTGTTACTGTTTCTACTACCTTTTTGTCCTCTGACAGTCTGTTCAAAATTATATGAACCTTGTTTTTACCTCTTGGAATCACGAGGTTTTATGATAATGAGTGTCCTTTTCTACTGAGCAGTTACTGCGTTAACATTCTTAACCCAGTCTGATATAATCCGTTTCATGCATATATAAACATCACTTCAAAGTCAATTCATGGTTTGGTCTTGTACAAAGGGCCAATTTAGAACTTTCATGAATGGTGCCGCCCGCTCAGACTTTTTATTTTTCCATGACCCGCGGTGATGTTTTTAGCAGCAGATTACTGAATCTTTTGGACCTTTCTTAACAGACTTTTGTTAAAACCACGCCAAATACTTGAATGTTATGATGTGTGACAGAGAACATAAAGCTACCACTATTATTTTCTTGCTGTGGCTGTCAAGTCAGTTTTTATTTCGATCTAGGATGAAGAGTTATACCCTTTGCTTTAGTGCAAACATTTTCGACGTGAGTTTCAATTGACGAATAAAGTTATACCCTTTGCTTTAGTGAAAGCATTTGCGACGTGAGTTTCGATTGACGAATGACTGTCAAGGATCAGGTCCTGGTTCTTTACAGACGAAAGTGCTCCAATATTAGAAGGTAATAGTTTTTCATTGCTAGATCTATAGGGATACATCTAGATAAGCTCTAGATCTGATATATATATATATATATATATATATATATATATATATATATATATATATATATAGAGAGAGAGAGAGAGAGAGAGAGAGAGAGAGAGAGAGAGAGAGAGAGAGAGAGAGAGAGAGAGAGAGAGAGAGAGAGAGAGAGAGAGAGAGAGAGAGAGAGAGAGAGAGAGAGAGAGAGAGAGAGAGAGCAACCTGATTTCAAAAACTCAAGAATTCTTCAGCATGAGGTTCCTTATATCGGTATAATAAATTTCAAATAATGTCTATTTTTTTTATTTTGTTTGTTCTTACTAATGAAATATTAGTAAATAAACTGATTATTCAATTAATAAATTTCTATGGCATTTATTTGGGTAAATAAAATAGTAAAACACATTTATATGTAATATTTTAAATTCTTCACACTAATTTTATTTGTAATATAGAAATGCAATTATTGACTATACATTGCATAATTAGTAACAGTTTTTTTAACAAAGCCTTAAAAAAATGAAAACTGCACAAGAACGTCATAAAAATTAAAGAGAATTACCCTCCCTTACTTCTCACACCTATCGACAATCCATTAAACTGTATCTACAGAAAAATAATTGAAAACTTAAAAATTTTAACATTGATTTAATCACCGTTTTCTATGCTAAAGTACATCCATCTTTTGCTCCCACCTTCTTTATAACTTCTAAAAACCTCCAAAAACTGATAGAAAGTCAAGAATGGGACAAACAAACATGTGTGAAAAAGTTGAAATGGACGCCATATAAAATTTGAAAATTTCAAAAAAATCAGAGACCAACCTGGGTGAAAACGAGGTGTAACGTTACAAAGGCTCCGTCTCGAGAGAGAGAGAGCTCAGTGCTCGACAGCAAGAGCATAGAGACTGAAGAGTGGAAACAAAAACAGAACGTTTTAAATATTTCCTAATGTGGGAGGGTTCATGCAGAGCTCCTCCTTCGACCATAAGCATTTTTTTCTTCTTCTTTATCTTTGTGCTAAAATAATGAGCAGGCTTTTGGAGTGAAAGACAGTGAATGACTTGGTGTTTTTAACCTTAAAAACTGCTGTAAATGTTTAACATAGCTCTTTAAAGAGCTCTTATCAAAAGAAATTTTGCTGTGTAAGCCATAGATTTCAATCAGTTTTATTATTTTAATAATACTCAGTTTTGCTGATAAGTAAGCTTTCCTCATAGCCAAATAATATTTTATATTTTAAATCGATAAGCACTGTCATAGCAATAATATTTCCTGAAAGACATGACAGCTTTTGCAGTTATTTAATTACTAGACTTTTACGAAAATAGCGTCTGAAAAACTAGTTTTCGAATCTTGAACGGTCCTCTTTTAATTTATTCCTAGTATAGAATTTTTAAAAGAAATTTAATATGAATATTTGCAAAATTACATTAGAAATATTTTTTCTTTTATATTTATGGCCTTTCAATAGGCTGTATGCTAATAAATAAAGTTTGAATACATTTTTCTGCTGTTAAGATTGTGTGTGTGTGTGTGTGTGTGTTTGTGTGTGCGCGCGCGTACAGACATACATAGATATTAAATAAAATAAATTAATTTTAAAAATATCACACAGACAGTATAAATGATAATGAAAATTGTAGTGTCTATAAGTTCTTATTTCTTAATTTCAGTTACAAAGTTGCAACAATGTCTGTGCATGCCTGCATGCCTAGTGTCTGGCTTTTGCACAAAAGAGAGAGCCCTGCAGATAGCGCTGAAAGCTGCTATAAAGGTATGTAATATATATATAGTGGTGGAGTCAGTAAACTTTT
>JAXCGZ010023122.1:0-2500 GCA_037179515.1 Halocaridina rubra
CATAGGGAACCTTTCTTACAACTGTAGTAGTGACAGAGGTTCAAATTTTCATCCCGAGGTCTGCTTCGAAGGTACGTGTGGATGGCCGTACGGAAGAGAATCGCTGTGACGTTGCAGGTCTCCTGCGTGGTGGTCTTAGTCAAGATCGGCCGAGGGCGGGACGAGGAAGCCAGGCTGGAAGGATTAGAAAGGTGCCCATCCTTCCTTTTTGTCTTGCCTATCCGAGTAAAGGAGATATGGTAACAAACCTGGGCCTGCAGCAAGGACGGCGGGGGAGTGAAAAAATGAAATCCCAGAGAGAAACCGTGGAATCGCGCCTAGCAAGAATTCATGAGCAAGGGACAGAGAAAATAAAAGTCCTAAAAAAACACTCTAAAAGGCCATGTAAATGAAAAAAAAAATGAAATCCCCGAGAGAAACCGTGGAATCGCGCCTAGCAAGAATTCATGAGCAAGAGACAGAGAAAATAAAAGTCGTCCTAGACAGAGAAAACAAAGTCCTAAAAAAAACACTCTAAAAGGCCATGTAAATGAAAAAAAAAATGAAATCCCTGAGAGAAACCGTGGAATCGCGCCTAGCAAGAATTCATGAGCAAGGGAAGGAAAGAAATAAAAGTTTTAAACTACTTTAAAAAAAAACATGTAATCTTGATGAAATCCCAGAAACAAGGAAATCCCCATACATGTCATAACTGTAGTGAAAAGAGAGGAAAAGAAACACAGAAATATTTTAAAATATTTTAATAATACCTTTAGAAGCCACGTTAACGCGTTGATGGGATTCAAACAGAAAGAAAAATAATCCCTATACATGTCCAAACTTTAGTGAAGAGAGAAAGAAGGGTATTTAAAAATCCCTTATTAGTTAATTAAAATTACCCCCGTATTAGAACTGAAAAAATGGGAAAGAAAATGTCCCCACCGTCTTTGTCCACTGTGCTAAAAGACAAAATATTTTTATTTTTATTTTTATTTTTTTTTGTTTTACTAGCTTTAAGATAATTTTAAGTGAAAACTCAGAGTCTCCCTTAGATATAGTTTTGAATAAGTGCCATTGATAAATTGTATGATTTGCACTAAGAGTAATAAGTTGCTTTTCTGCTTGAATAATATCAGTGTTTTGCTTAGATGTTATCACAGTTTTGCTTTAGTATTATTCTTGTTTGAATTATGATTTAATCTTTAGGTTCATTAAGTTTTTATATTAATTGGTCTCTGAATAGTAATTGCATATTGAAATAGTAAATGTTTTGACTTTACACACAGTAAAACATGTTTTGTTTCAGGAGTAGTTTTTAAGGCCAAATTTTAAAATAAATTAATGCCCATAGTAACAATAGGAGTAGAAATTATAAGATAAGGTTTCTTATAGGAATTACTATTGATGTTATGGTCTATTGCATTTTACATGTTTATACATGCTAATACTCTACTTAATTTGTTTGCTAATGTTTTACATGATCTATATTTTTACTGTAACTAACCAAATTTTGTCTTTTGAAGAAAAAAGAGAAGTAGATAAAGTAATGTTATGATCTAAACTGACTTTTGATCTTAATTTATTTTTGTTATTAGTTACACACTGAAATCATAGTGATTAAGGTTACTTTTGTTAAATATGAGAATATGTTTGTGTTAAAGATTTCCCACAAGGAAATAGACTCTGCATGCTCTAGTTGTCTGTAGAAGTACTATATATATGTTATGTTTGTGTAATTTGTTTAGAGTTCATAGAAATAGGATTTCTTTGATAATAGCTTAAATAACTCGGCCCCATTTTTATTGTAAACAAATGTTAGTTTAGGATGATGAAACTGAAATAAGAGATATTTCAGTGTAGTGGGGAGGGATGTCGTAGGACTTTTGGCTAGGTGTCAAAGGAAACATTAAACACTCTCTCCAGTGTGTAATAGGATGAGGCCTATGGTAAGATATATAGCTGGTCCCGTGGGACTCGGCATCTGGCGTATCAAATATCTCAAGAGGGTGAGAGATATAAACCAGTCCTTTATTCCCCATACCACACAGAAACACTTGTCCTAAATGTGAAGTACATGCCCGGGGGAGATACCCAATGGCAATAGGCGATTACCACCCACTCCTTTGCAATAGGCTCGTTGGAATAGCCCCTCCCCAAAACAGGCGGGACTCCACTTCGAACCTGGAGTTGATTTGCAGGACTGGATGTCAAGACACGCCCCTGCCCTTGGGGTATTTCAAGAACCACCCAGGGCAGACACAGTGAGTTGAGTTAGAGACCGGGCCTTGCCAGCAGCAGAGTTAACACAGTACAGCTGAGTTAGCCTCCCCCTTTTGGGGGTGGGACTCAGGTATTAGTCGTGACAGGAACTGTAGTAATAGGAGCTCTGAGTACATAGATGTTAAAATAAGAATAAAGAAATATATAAAGAAGATGTTTTTCACCAACCACGCTACCATAATTATAATTATATAACGTAGGGAGTAAAAGCACTACGTCACACACACGCACACACACACAC
>JAXCGZ010023122.1:15000-25000 GCA_037179515.1 Halocaridina rubra
ATATATATATATATATATATATATATATATATATATATATAATATCTATATATCTATATATATATATATCTATATATATATATATATATATATATATATATATATATATATATATATATATATATATATATATATATATATATATATAGCTTAGATTTGATGTTGGTGCATTAATTGATAATGTTATAATGAATTATGAAATGGTGGTGTAGAGGATGAGTGGAAAGGAGCTGAATGCGAGTGTATTGAGTAGAGAGCGTGGAGGAATATCTAACCATTACTTGGTGGGATGAGATTGAGAAAGTAGAAAAGGGGAGAAGGGGGAAAAAAGAAAAAGGAAGAGGATGCTGAAAGTGAACCAGTTGAATGTGAAAGACAAAGAATTGTTCTCAGGCAGGTCTGTGGAATGTGTTGTCTGCAGTGAATGGTGTGGAGGGGAGTGAAAGAATAATGGAAGGGTTTTAAAAACGACGTTTGAAGTCTGCAGTTGGTGTTTGTGGTATGAAGAGAATGAGTGGAAACAAAAGGAAATGGAGTGAATAGTGGAGTGAAGAGATGACAGTGTACGGGCTGGCAGCCTTATTCTTGTTGAGTCTATGCCCGAGAAGGTTAAGGAGAAGCTGACTATTTTATGTTAAGGTTTTATTAATATCCAACTAGTGACTCCTTTCTGGAGCTGACGAGATTGAAGAGTCTTCTGGAACACGCGGTACTGGAGTTCTCTATAGCAGATGATACAAGACTTCTCTGTATCAGATGTGAAATTCAGGCTGATGAAATTCTCATTGTCCTTGTTTATCAATAATTGGGCAATTAAGGATAATTGGGATTAAGGATAGATGAGGAATTTTAACAATATCAATAATATATGCATATTCCAAAATCAAGCAAATTCATAATCAACACTTAAAATATATAATGTTGTTACAACAGATCCAATTCTTACTATTAGCAATCAATATATAATTCAACAGAGAACTTTTAGCATCTACATTGTCTTAAATTTAGGTAAGCAAATCGGTAAACTCGCATTTAAAATCTAGAGTCATTACAATAGATACCTCCATGGGGACGGAGACTCAGGTAAAATACTGAAAATCAGGATTAGCTGCAAAACAAACTTTTCTCCCAGAACGATATAATGCAGTTGTCTGCAGAAAGAAAAACTAGGGTTGTGATAATTCCTGAGGAGTATTGCTACTTCTGTCTGTAGGAACACAAGAGGCAGACACATTTTCAACTGAACCAAATAATATAGGATCAATGGTGTCACTAGAAACTACATTATGATGGACTATTAGTTGAGGGTTGATATTCACTTTGAGGAACACATACAATATAAGAAGACCTTTTAGGGTTTACACACGGTGCCACAGGTAATTTTGCATGTTTTAAACGGTTTATGGATACATTATTGGTGTCTCCTGAAGGCAATTGTATCTCAAAATATTGATCATGCCTTTCAATCACTGGAGAAGGACCTGTATATTATGTTCCAATGATTTTCTGCACGAGCCACACAAACCCAAACTTTAGGTACACTGAATAAATCATTTGAGATTTTTGGAACACTTGGCATTGTTGAAGAGTCTGATAAATGAGTAAAATCAATTTCTCTCATGCACTTAGCAAAGGTTACTATAAAATCTACTGTAGAACCTAATGAGACAGGAGGTTTCACACATAAATCACTGTAACTAAGAGGCAGTTTTCCAGTCACTAGGGTGAAAGGTGAAGAACCTGAGAAATTTGGCATACAACATAGACCAAGGAGGACAGACGGCAGGGTATCGAGCCAAGTTTGCTGTCTGACCATTAAAGTTTGTGGGATATTGGTATGAGGTAGCATAAACTTGGTTTAAATATGGCAGGTTGGTAATCATGTGCCATCTATGGGAGAATGGGTGAAGCAGGGAAGTAAACAGTAAACAGGTGTATCGTACTAGCAGGTGGCTGCATCGTATATGACTCTTCATACCTTATTATTATGTAAGTCACAGAAGTTATGTTAATTATATTCATGCACTGCAAAGAAAGTTCTTATTTACTGTTTGGGAGGTATTACAATATAATGTGCACATTGAATATTTATTTAGTATGAGAGGCTCCAGTAGTGCATATGGCCACATTATTTTTTAGAGTTATTCTCTCTTTGCAGACTGGAGCATTTAATATGTTGTTTTGGAGTTACAAGAATAAACTGTAAGCAGCACATATCTGAGAGTCATTTTGACCCAAATTGCCTTTTTCAAGGTCCTATGGGAATGTTCTAGCATTCCATTACCCTGAGGATGATAAGATTTAGTTTGCCGGTGATGGAATCCTACATAGTATGATAATTCTTGAAACAATTCTGCCTCAAATTGGGCTCCTCTATCAGCTATAACATAAAGAGGTACACCAAATCTGGGAACTCATCCACTGAGAAATGCTTGAGCAATGCTGTTGTCATAACTTCCTGAGAGGTACAGCTTCAATACACTTGGTCCGACAGTCAATGCAGGTTAGCAGATATCAATAAGGAGTCTGGACTTCTCCACCAGGAGGAGAACAGGGTGGCAATGGTCCCACAATATCAGTGTGAACCACCTCAAGTTGCTGACAATATGAGAGATTTTATTTCTTCATCGCATTCTTGGGTACTGGCTATTGCAAATAAATCAACAAGTGAAGTAGAGATGACATTGGCTGGTTTTGAAAGGCAGTCAGCAACGATGTTATCATTACTACAGATATACTCCTTTTTGGTAAGATACTCCAATAAGCAGGAAAGACGTCTTTGTTGTGTATATATTTTAGCTGAAGTCCTGCTATGAAAAGCAGAAACTAATGGTTTATGGCCTGTGAATAATGTGATCTGATGTCCCTCAGTCATATCTTTGAAATGTAAGACAGCTGAATATGCAGCCAACAACTCTCGGTCAATTGCGGAGTAGTACCTTTGAAATTTAAATTCAGATAGCTTCTTGGAGTAAAATCCAATAGGCACTGGTGAACCATCCACCATTTGATGGAGGGCAGTCCCTGCAACCACAGCTAAACTATCAGTCACCAATTGCAGGGAATCTGAAATAAGGGCATGATGACTTAGAACTGACACATTTTCTAAAGCGTCTTTGATAGCATTGAAAGATTTTGCAGCTTCTTCGGACCACATTAACTGCTTAACATTCGGAAATTCTTTGATAAGCTCTGTCATTGGGAACACTATATCAGCAAAGTGAGGAATTAGATGTCTATAAAAGCCAAACATGCCCAGAAACCTTATTAAACCCTTAGAATCTGTTGGTAATGGGAAGTCCTGGGTGGCTGATTTCTTACATTCTGGAGGGGCAATACCTTGATGAGACACTGTAAATCCAAGGAAATCTAAAGAGGCAGCAACAAAAACACACTTCTTTAGAGAGATTCGTAACCTACTGTCACTGAGAATTTTGAAGATAGTTTTTAGGTGTTTTACATGCTATTCCAAATCACTAGAAAATATAAGAGTGTCATTGAGGTACACAAACACATAGTCACAATCTCTGAACAGGCAGTCCATATATCTCTGGAATGTTGCAGGGGCGTTTCTAAGCCCAAAAGGCATATATGCATATTCAAATAGTCCAAATGAGGTAGTCACTGCAGTTTTTTTTTTATGTTATCTGGATGCACAGGGAGTTGGTGATAAGTTTTCAACAGATCCAATTTCTTAAGCACCTTTTTCAATGAAGTTTAGAAGAAAGGCTTGAATATGAGGAAGTGGGTATCTATCTGGTGGAGTCATAGAGTTCAGAGCTCGGTAGTCACCAACCTTACTCCACTCTCCTGGATTTTTCTTTGGCACTTAATGTAACAGTGAGCTCCATGAAGATTTTGATGGATGAATGACACCAGCCTTTAGAAGAGCATTAAATTCTTTTTTGGAAGCAATAAGTTTGTCAGTGGGTAATGCACAAGTTTTTGTAGACACTGGTGGTGTGTCACTAGTTTCAATATGATGGTACATGACATTGTTAGGGGATGTAGTAGAAGAGTCACTTGGGTGTAAAAGAGTTGGGAATTCACACAAGGCTTGTTGGAAACACTCAGGTAAACTACTGCACTTAAGTGTATAGGGGTAATATACATGTAAAGAGCCGTTGTGGCACTTGTCTAAAGTAGATGAATCTATCAGCAACTTTGTTTTCAATCCACAAGCAGTTCAGTATGAAAGAGGATATCCTAATCCAATAAAGGTTGAGTAACTGATGCTACTACAAAATTCCATTGGAAAGTTCTTCTCAGGTGGGGGATAGTAATGTCTATTGAAATTTCACCAAAATAAGTCACAGGTTCACCGTTTGCAGCAGAAATGGAGAAACCACTAGATTGCAAATAGTATTTAGCTGCCTTGAGGCGAGGGAAAATAGAGATGTTTGCTCCTGTGTCAACAATGAACTCTATTTTATGATCCAAAATTAATGTGGGTACCACTAAAAGATACAGGGCAGAGACCGCATATGCACTGATCTGCTGACTCAAGTGTCCCAAATTTGAAGGAGCTGGAGATGTCGGGTGGGAGTTAGGAGGTATCTGTACTCTGCTTTTGCCTTGCCATTCACACCATGGTTTGCAAGTGCGTGCTGCAGCACCGCAAAAGATATGAGCACGGCAGACTTTAGCTCTTTGTCTGGGTTGATAAGGTCTTAGTCCCAAAGGCCAGAGTGCAGGAGTATTTATATTTGTGACAGCTTGAGAAGGAGTTTGAGGTGCAGGCTCATGACATTCTGTTGAGGGTACATTATAAAGTTCATATGGCTTTGTCATTGGGGGTATCATATCAGCTATTTTACCCAATTCATCAAGTGAAGCAGAATCATTAGCAGCAAGAATAGCACCAATAGTAGTAAGCATTGAACTGATAAAATTATGCTTAACTACATTTTCAATACATTACATTTAGCATCATTGGATTTTATTTTGTCCAAAAATAATTGTGTTCCTGTAAACACTGTTATGGATAACAAATTTTCAATTAGTTCTGTCTTTTGCTTCTTCATATCTGGAGAGCACTTTGTGTTTGAGTTCTGTATAATTTTCCCATTCAAACACTTTCATTTAGCACTGACAGCACCGTTGGTAGAAGACGTTGTAAACATCAATGAAAGTTAGAAGCTTGTCTTATTTTAAAGAATTATTCTAATACAAGGAACAAAATTTGTCTGGTTATCCTCTGAAAAATCTGGGGTATCAAGACTAGCACAAAGAACAACTTCTAAATCTGTAGATGTAGCCTTTGTGGATTTCACAAGTGGGAATTTCAGTCTATCCTATTCCCTTGAGTTTACAAGCCACTTGCACTCAGTAACCTCACAAGTGGAAATTTCATTCTTCCCTGTCAACTTGGGTTTGAAAGTCATTATAGGTGTCACTCCAGGGTCATTACTGTAAGGGCTGACAGACTTATTCTTGTTGAGTGTAAGCTTAAGAAGGATAAGGAGCATCTGACTAGTCTATTTTAAGGTTTTATTTAATATTCAACGATAGTGGAGTCTTCTATAGCTGATGATACAAGAGTTTTCTATAGCATAAAATACAAGAGCGCGTCTCTTGTTTTATTGTAGGTGAAAATTAAACTCCCTCCAACAAGGAGTGTGAAGTTCAGGCTGATGAAACTTTCATTGTCCATATTTATTAATTATTGGGCAATCAAGGATAATTGAGAAATTAAGGATACGTGAGGAGTTTTAACAATAACAATAATATAACATCTTCCAAAATCAATTAAATTCATAATCATAACTTAAATATGTAATGACATTACAATAGATCCTATTCTTACTATTAGCATATCAGTACTTTGACTATTTTTTCAGTCTGTCCTTTTCCTTTGTGTATCATTGCCTCATCTCTACCTTGTCCATAACCTATTTGTTTTCCATCATCAAAACATTTTCTAGTGCCCGGGCCTTTATTAATGAGTTGGCAGTTTTTTTCTTCTTTTCTTTTTTGCCTGACCCGGTGTCACACATAAAAGGATAATAAAATTATAATTTAGCAGACAATCTTCAGCGTCTACAATGTTTTAAATTTAGGTAAACAAATCGGTAACTCGCTTTCAAAATCAAGCCTCATTACAACTACAGCTGTGGCAGTAAAGATGCGTACATATGACGATGGTTACATAGAGGGGACTAAAACCTATGAGAGCTATTGAGTGACGACGAAGTTAGTAAAGTTCGTGCTGATAAGTGAGGTGAGTTAGATGATTGTCTGAGAATATCGAAATTAGTAAAGAGACCTTTTGGTAGGGAAGTGTAAAGAGGGTGAAGGAGTATGGAAGGAGCAGATGAGCAGGTGTTAGCGGACGGGAGGGAGAAGAAAATGAGATGGATTAAGTATTTAAAGAAATTTTTGCACATGGAGGAAGATAAGACGGCTTTCAATGTTTATATACAAGATATTCGTGAGAGAATGATAGGGCATCTGGAAGAACATATGTATGAAAACAAATAAATAAATGGAAGCTGATAATACACTAGGGTTAAACCGGTGTCATTTGGAATGCCTGTTAAAATGGGGAAATATAAGAGTGCAATAAATGTTGACATTGATAACTATAACTATCATGAGAGGAGTTTTCAGACTGATAAGATGTCATAAGCATTGTTGAGTGAGAGTAATTAATAAAGTAACTGAAGAAGAACAATATGGGTTCAGGAGTGAAGAGGCTACATGCATCATGTGTTTGTGGTAGAACAGGTCCTTGAATAGTATTTAGAGGAGGAATCGAATTCATTTTTAAGGCAATGATGGTAATGGAGACAACATATGACAGAATTGACAGAGAAGTGTAGTAGAACATCTTCCGATTGTTCAGAACAGGAAGAAGTCTTCACTTGAGTAGAAGAGTGCACATGAGAGACGAGTATGTTGCAGTTGCATAATTTCACTGTGGCTATTCAGTCAGTATTTTAATGCACTGCAAAGGGAGGTCAATTTTAGAATGCTAGGCAAAGATTTGGAAATTTGGAGGAGCCTGGAAGATTTAGGGTAGTGAATCAGTTACTATTTGTGCATAGCACTGTGCTATTAAAGGGTTCTTAGAAGCAAGAAGTTAGCAGGGGAGTTTTATAGGCGTGTAAAGGAAGTTTTGAGTTAAAGTAGATACAAGTAAAATTATTTCAAGTACAAACCTCGTTGACAGAGGCAGCCTGGATGCGCGAAATGAATGTGAGGTGCTTGAGGAAGTATAGCACTTCCAGCATCTGAGGTTACATTCAGGTATGAAAAGGTAGGTGAAGCGGAGGTGAGCTATTAAGTTAAAAATGAATGAATAGATGCGTAGGTGCGATAAAATGTGTAATGAAAAGTGAATGACTTCAAAGGAAGAGCTATATAAGGGGAGTGGCATATAAATGAGAATCTTAGGAAGAGACTGAATGTATTAGAGACAGCGTCTTCGGGAAGGATGATAAGTGTGTTAAGAGAGTGGGATATAGATTGGGTCATATGAAAAACTGAATGAGAAATGCTTAGCAAAGAGAGTGTAGAGAGCAAAGTCAGTTGGCGTGAGGCTGAAGGGAATTCCTATTAATTACAGTGAAAGATTGGGTAGGAAACTCACTAGGTGCAAATGTTATAGCAGTTTTCAAGTGAAAGGGAAGTGTGAAGTGATATTGGAATTGAATGAAGCGGCACAGAAGGATTTCCCTCACCTACTTAAACTGGAATGGATGGTTACAATTGGGAAATACTATAAGCTGAAACACTTGGAGTAAATTAGGTTATGCTGTCAATATTCACGAAAGATAAGCTGTACACACTTACTCTGTTTGTGACCAAGGGGGTGTCAGAAGGGAGGAGGAATTCTGGTGATCCTTTTTATTCAAAGAAAAATTATATACGGAATTGAATGAGTGAATACATCTGTGTTTGCGTACTGACTTAGCCATCCTTTCTGAAAAGACTGATTGTGGCATTATATTTGTATTAATGTATATATGCGTAAAATATTTAACTCATCATTGTGTAATTCATTATATATATATATATATATATATATATATATATATATATATATATATATATATATATATATATATATATATATATATATATATATATATAGTAGGTTGGCCATGGCACCAGCTGCCCATTGAAAGATTATGACTGAAGGTATTAGGATGTAACTAGTATTGGTCCAGACAGTTCCGGGTTGAGTCTTCCTTCAGGACGGTTCTTTCCTCATACCTACATCTACACTGAGTATCCTCGCGTAGTTATTACACATTTCTTGCTATTCTATTGCATTTGACAAGTCACAACATTCCCCACATCTGTCTCTTTTTCTCTCTTTTTTCCTCACAATTATTATTATTTATGGAAGGTCCACTTTCTAATGGCCCCCGGTACCCAGCATAGATGGGTGCGAAGAATCTTCGGGGATTGCGTTGACTCCACTATTGGCTTCAGGGCAGATGCCGCTGTGGTAGTAATGATTCTGCCCATAACCTTGCACCTCTCAATAGATCTGCTTCTTTCACTCTTCACTATTCTAACATTCGTGGGCTGAACTCTAATTTTTCGTCTGTGGAACAGCACTTGTGTACTTTCCTCCCTAACCTCCTCATCCTATTTGAAACCCAGCTGTCTATACATGCTTCCACTGGCCCATTTCATATCTCTCACTGTAATCTGTATACTCGTTTTCGTTCCAGAGGTGGGGTCTGTGCCTACTGCAACATTAACACTTCTACTGCGAGGCTCATTGACCTTGAATCTCCCGACTTTGATGTTCTCTTGCTAAAAGTCTATCTGCCCACGACCACTATCTCCTTTGCTTCTGCTACTGTTCTACAAACTCCATCGAGTTTGGGTCTTTCTTTGAATATCTGTCCTCGTGCCACGAATCCTTGCTATCTTCTCACCCACATGCCAAAGTTCAATGGAGACTTCAATGTACACCACAGTGCGTGGCTTCATTCCTCTCACACTGATGTGGGAGGAAGTGAGGCCCTTGCTTTCTCTTTTACTCACGATCTGGAGCAAATTATCAAACATCCTACCTGTGTTCCTGATTGTCACGAACATGGAGCAAACAATCTTGACTTATTTTTTATTTCTAACCCTTTAAACTACTCTTATTCAGTGTTTTCCCCTCTTGGTAAATCAGACCACTCTATGATCTCAGTCTCTTCCATTTTCTATCCCCCTCCACCTATCCCTCCTACTCAGTGCCACCTTTGGCACTTTGAGCGTACCCAACATGAAAATTTGAGTAACTTCCTCTTTGACTTCCCATGGGATGTCTACTGCTTTCGGTCCCGCAACCTTGATCAGGTAGCTCTAAAAGTTGCCAAGATCATGACCATGGGAATGGAGGAGTACATCCCCTCTTCTACAAAAACTTATTCTCCCCCTAAACCTTGGTTTGATCGTGCCTGCACCATGGCTATCCAGCCAGGAATCGGCCACACCAATCTTACCAAGCCTCTCCTTCCAATTTATCTCGCTCTCCTTTTATTATAGCTAGGAATCACTGTACTGCTCAGATTCGAAGGTCTAAGGCTTCTTTTATAAAAAGGAAAGTTAACGACCTTAACTCCTCTCCCACTGACAAATGCTTTTGGTCCTTAGCCAAAGACCTCTCCAATAACTTCTGTAACTAAAGCTTTTCCCATCTCATTCGTTCTGATGGTTCTATAGCTTGCTCTCCCACTGATAAAACCACTCTACTTGGCTCTCATCTTTCTGCCAACTCTTCTATAAACAATTCAAGCGCACTTGTTCCTCAATCTTTACCCCCTCTCTAACCCTATGCTCTCCCTTATCCTTTTCTAACACAGAGTTCATAAGGTTCTTCGCTGGCTAAAGACGAACAAGGCATCTGGTCCAGATGGTATCCCTGCAAGGTTCCTTAAGGAGTTTGCAGATGAACTGGCTCCAGTGCTTTGCCGTCTTTTTTGCCTCATTCTGTCAACCAGTATCTATCCTTCATCTTGGAAACCTGCTGTAATTCAACCTGTTCCTAAGA
>JAXCGZ010023122.1:30000-45000 GCA_037179515.1 Halocaridina rubra
CTTCACTAGTACCTATATAACTTTCCTCATAAACTTCAAGCCTATTCTGGTTCCTTGGTGGGTTATATACAACAGTTATTATAATGCTCTCTGACCCAGTATTTATGCGAGCATCGTTGAACTCACTTTCTAAAGCAAAGTTTATTTCTTCAACTTGATTCCTTTCACTTATGAGCAGTGCTATCCCTCCACCAGTCCTCTCAGATCTTTCAACCCTTAATATTCTGAAGCCCTTAGGAAAAACTGTGACACTGTTTATGTCCTCACTCAACTTAGTCTCTGTATTGCTACTATATCTGCCTAACTATTGTGAATCCTATCTTTTAATTCTACTGCCTTACCAGCTAATCCATCAGCATTTGTCTATAACAATCTTAATGAGGCCCCATCCCCTGATCTTCTGTCATTATCTTCTTTATCTCCCCTTTGCCTGGAAGAACTCTGAAATGAAAATTTTTCTTCTCTTCTTCATTTCTTTCCTCATTTAACCTTCTCGCCTCTTGCAACAAGTTTTTGATCTTTCCCATCTCTTCATGTGTTCTGTCTCGTCTAATGAACACTTCTTTGAATTCTTGAAGGTCTTTTAGACTCTTTTTTTCTCAACAATATTTCCCTACATGTTTCCCCTCTCTCAAAGGTTACTTTTGATGGTCTCGGCTTTCCTTCCTTCGAATATTTACCTAGTTGGTGTATGTTTACAATATCCTTAGGACCACAAACTACTCCAAGCTTTCTTATCAGGTCTACAACCCTAGCTTTATTTTCTTCAAGTCTCCCCTGCCATGTTGGCTCCTGGGATTCGCTTATGCCTGAGATTACCACTGTCTTCTCTTTATCAAGTGCCTGTTTGATGAGTGGGTTTGCCCTTTCCATCACAACATCTTTCATTTTTTCGATTACTGTCTCTTTATAGTCAACTGTTTGTATGTTTTCCAGTGCCACCACCTTTACAGCCTCTTTTACTGCCACATTCCCCTTTGTGCATCAGCAATGGAAGTTTTCATGGCATCATTTTCCATATTCAGCTCCTGGAACTCTTTTCTAAACTGTTCAGAGTTTTCCTTAATCTAGACATTCCAAGCAGCAATCTTGTCTCTCTCAGAAGAGAGCAGTGAACTAATATCTAATTCCTTTAGGTTGTCATTCAGCTGTTTGTTTTTATCTTCTTGTTTAGAAATTCTAGTTTCTAGTTCACTCTTTTCCCCTTCCAGCTTCTTTATTCTTTTTTCTAGTTCCTTTCTCTCCTGCCCTTGTGCTTTATTTGCTTCCTCCAAAGATCTTATTTGTTCTCTGAGTGTTTCATTCTCTTTCATTTCTAAATCCATATACCGAATTTTTTCATCATTGCTTATAAACATTGCCTCTAAATCCTTTATTTTCTGTTTTAGTCTCGTAATAGCTATCCCTCTTCCCGACCCATGGGTGGGGGAGGTTTGGGACAGAGATGGCCTCATTTTTATGTTCTCCCTCACAAAAACTTTTATTTAAGTTTCACACAGAATTTTTATATCTCCATATAAGTGCTATTTAGTTACTCAATTTATCTCTTTTCTGGTAACACACATCTTAACTTAAAAATTTGACTATGGTTATTTGAGGATAAAAAGAAAAAGAAAAAAAAATGCAACAAAACAAAAGTCAAACCTGAAGGAAAATTCGAATTTGTGTCTGAGGAGGCACCCACCTGTTTCTGCTATATATTCTTCCTAACTGATAAACTCACTTGCTAACCAAGATATGTTATCACAGGATTAGACTTTACATTTAACTCAATATATATACAAAATTAAAAAAAAATAGTAAATGAGAAAGCTAAAAGAAAAGAAAAAAAATGAAGAAAATAAGGCAGCTGTACTACTTGGCAACTTAACTCAGTACTGTTAACAGGTGTATTTTTGGTATTTATTTAATTGTTCAATTATTTCGTGTTTCAAACTAGCTATCAAATTAATTTAAATGGGAAGGATACTGATTTTAACAATATATGGAACCACAGGATCAGGTGAACAGCTTAATAGCTCTCCCCAATTTACACAAAAAATTAGGTAATGTGATGTGATGGCTTCACCTCTAGCAACTCTTCTAAGTGTCTTTCAAGGCAGAACAGGACAGCTTCCTCTCTCTCCCCTCACGAAAATGTTCTCAATTTTTTCCTTTAATATTTTGGATAGTCTCGTCATACAACAAATATAAGTTTTGTACTCACAATACTCTGCAGGATTTCTTATTTAAGGAAATTATGGTAATGTTTTCCACTAAGAAATTAGTCTCTCAAAAACACAAGGAAAAATTTAAGAGATACTGGGATGTGTGTACTGTGTATGCGCGCGAGTGTGTGTGTTTGTGTGATTACCTAATTGTGATTACCTAATTGTGTTTTCGGGAAAGAGCCCAAAGCTCGTATCTTCCCGTCTCCTGATCGGTTCCATTTTTAGACTTAGTGATACTTATCGTACCTGTCCTTAAAACTATGGATTGAGATAGCATTAACTACCTCCTCGCTTAGCCAATTCCAATTATCAACTACTCTTACACTGAAAAAGTATTTCCTTACATCCTGCAAACAAGTTTTCTTGCGAAGCTTCAAACTATGACCTCTAGTTCTAGACCCAGCCATATCGAAATATCGATCCCTATCCACTCTATCATAACCATGAAGGAATTTAAAGACTGTCACCATATCCCCCCTTACTCTTCTAGCTTCGAGTGATGGCAAGTCTAATTCCCTCAGCCTCTCATCATAACCGAGATTGCGTATTTCTGGCACCAGTTTCGTGGCATGTCTTTGAACTTTTTCAAGCTTAGCTATGTGCTTTTTCAAGCGCGGATTCCAAAAGGGGGCTGCATATTCGAGTTTTGGCCTCACATAGGTTACATAAATATTTCTGAACATTTCCTTGTCCATGTGCCTGAAGGCTACCCTTACATTTGATAAGAATGCATATGCTGCCCTTAATATACCAGTAATATATATTTCTGGAGACAAATCTGCCAGTATGTTTACTCCTAGATCTCTCTCATTTTCTGTCTCTTGAAGTTGTACTCCAGCCACCGAGTAGTCAAGCTTGGGCCTTCTTGCACTTGTACCCATTCTCATTACCTTACATTTTGAGGTATTGAATTTCATTAGCCACTTTTCTGACCACTCATGCAGATTATTTAGATCCTCCTGAAGTTCTCTACCATTGTTCTCGTTTTTTGCTTTCTTCACAATCTTTGCATCATCTGCAAACATATTCATGAATGAATTTACAGACTCTGGTAGGTCATTTACATATACAAGGAACAAAAGTGGCCCTAAAACTGAACCCTGTGGAACTCCACTACTAACTCTTCTCCATTCAGACACTGAGTGTCTTACTCTAACCCTCTGTTCCCTTCCTTCTAAGTAAGTTTTTATCCATTCCAAGACATTTCCACCTATTCTAGCCATTGATTGCAGCTTCCTAATAAGTCTCCCATGTGGAACAGTGTCAAACACTTTCTGGAAGTCTAGGAATATGCAATCTGCCCAGCCCTCTCTTTCCTGTAAGATTTGGCTTACCTCATCATAAAATTCTAATAAGTTTGTTACTGTTGATCTTCCTTCTCTGCAGCCATGTTGCCTCACTGACAAAAAGTTGAAGGATTCCAAGTGAAGAGAGATATGTTTCCTTAGTAGTTTCTCCATAACTTTGCAAACTATGCTGGTCAAGGAAACTGGTCTATAGTTCAGAGCCGTATCCCTCCTTCCCTTTTTGAAGATAGGTATCACATTTGCTTGTTTCCAGCATCTTGGAATCTCCCCCGACTCCAGTGACTCCTTAAATATGATACTTAATGCCACTGATATTGTGTTTGCGCATTTTTTAAGCACATGAGGGGATATGTCATCAGGACCTGTAGCTTTATGAACATCTAAATCCATCAGCGCTTTGCATACCTCTGTGGCTGTAAGGTTGATGTTCTCTAATACCGGCCCTTGAGCTTCTATCACTGCAATCTGAGGGGGTGGGGTATTTTCTACTGTAAATACTGACTGAAACTCCTTGTTCAATTCTTTGCAGATCTCTTCGTCCGTCTCAGTGATGCTTCCATCCGCTCTCTTTAGCCTTAAAACCTGTTCTTTTACCTTCAGTTTTCCTCTGATAAAGCTGTGGAAAAGCTTCGGATTTTCTTTAGCCTTCCTGGTGATGTCCCTCTCATAATCTCTCTCTGCCTCTCTCCTTTTACTTAGGTAGTCATTTCTTGCTCTTTTGTAGGTTTGCCAGGCATTTATGTTTTTTCTCCTCCTATACCTTTTCCAGCATTTGTCTCTCCACTCCTTAGCTCTTTTACACCCATTATCGAACCATTTCTCTCTGGCATGAATTACACCTACTTTGGTGACAGGTATGCAGCAATCTACTATCTTCCCATATTTCTCACAAAAGATGTTATACATTTCTTGTACAGATTTGTTGTAAAATAAGGTTCTCCAGTCAATAACTGCAAAAAGCTCATTCATTTTGATGTAATCTCCTTTCGGATAGTTCCTCCTCATGTCCTCAGTGCCTCTACTCTCAGGAAGAATGTCTTCAATGATATACTCCATCAACAACACACAGTGGTCACTCTTTCCAATTGGTGGTTCATACTCAATATTTTCAATATCCAACACATTATCTGTGAACACTAGATCAAGTAGTGATGGCTCATCCCCACCCCTGGCTCTTGTTGGTTCCATTACATGTTGGTGTAGGAAATTCCCTTGTATGCAATCTAGGAATCTTGCCCCAAATGAGTCCTCACCACTGTGTGGGTCAAGATTTATCCATCTATCTCTTTATGATTAAAGTCTCCCATAATCAAAATCCTACATTTTTTCTCCCGTGCCATGTTAACAACTGAGTTTATGACTTCAATAGTACCTATATGACTTTCCTCATAAATTTCAAGCCTATTTTGGTTCCTTGGTGGGTTGTATACAACAGTTATTATAATGCTCTCTGACCCAGTATTTATGCGAGCAACAAGAAATTCCCTGAACTCACTTTCTATAGCCAAGTTTATTTCTTCAACTTGAATCCTCTCACTTATGAGCAGTGCTATCCCTCCACCAGTCCTCTCAGATCTTTCGACCCTTAGTATTCTGAAGCCCTTAGGAAAAACTGTGACACTGTTTATGTCCTCACTCAACTTAGTCTCTGTAATTGCTACTATATCTGCCTTACTGTTGTGAATCCTATCTTTTAATTCTACTGCCTTACCAGCTAATCCATCAGCATTTGTGTATAACAATCTTAATGAGGCCCCATCCCCTGATCTTCTGTCATTATCTTCTTTATCTCCCCTTTGTCTGGAAGTATTCTGTAACGAAAATTTTTCTTCTCTTCTTCATTTCTTTCATCATTTAACCTTCTTGCCTCTTGCAACAAGTTTTTGATCTTTCCCATCTCTTACTGTGTTCTGTATCGTCTAATGAACACTTCTTTGCATTCTTGAAGGTCTTTTAGACTTTTTTTTCTCAACAATATTTCCCTACATGTTTCCCCTCTCTCAAAGGTTACTTTTGTTGGTCTCGGCTTTCCTTCCTTCGAATATCTACCTAGTTGGTGTATGTTTACAATATCCTCAGGACCACATACTACTCCAAGCTTTCTTATCAGGTCTACAACGCTAGCTTTATTTTCTTCAAGTCTCCCCTGCCATGTTGGCTCCTGGGATTCACTTATGCCTGAGATTACCACTGTCTTCTCCTTATCAAGTGCCTGTCTGATGAGTGGGTTTGCCCTTTCCATCACAACGTCTTTCATTTTTTCGATTACTGTCTCTTTATAGTCAACTGTTTGTATGTTTTCCAGTGCCACCACCTTTACAGCCTCTTTTACTGCCACATTTCCCTTTAGTGCATCAGCAAAGGACGTTTTCATGGCATCATTTTCCATATTCAGCTCCTGGAACTCTTTTCTGAACTGTTCAATGTTTTCCTTAATCTGAACATTCCAAGCAGCAATCTCGTCTCTCTCAGAAGACAGCAGTGAACTAACATCTAATTCCTTTAGGTTGTCATTCAGCTGTTTGTTTTTATCTTCTTGTTTAGAAATTCTAGATTCTAGTTGACTCTTTTCCCCTTCCAGCTTCTTTATTCTTTTTTCTAGTTCCTTTCTCTCCTGCCCTTGTGCTTTATTTGCTTCCTCCAAAGATCTTATTTGTTCTCTGAGTGTTTCATTCTCTTTCATTTCTCCATCCATATTCCGAATTTTATCATCAAGGCTTATAACCATTTCCTCTAACTTCTTGATTCTCTGTTTAAGTCCTCTGATGACTACCCCTTCTCCCTACCCATGGGTGGGAGAGGTTTGGGACAGAGATGGCTTCATTTTTATGTTCTCCCTCTCACAGAATATAGAAAGAAGACGAGAAAGAGGAAAAAAAAGAAAAAGAAAAGAGAAAAACTTCTAATTTAGCTTCACACAGAATTTTTATATCTCCATATAAGTGCTATTTTGTGACTCAGTTTGTCTCCTTTCTGGTAACACACATCTTAACTTAGAGTTAAGTGTGTGTGTGTATATATATATATATATATATATATATATATATATATATATATATATATATATATATATATATATATATATATATATATATATATATATATATATATATATATATATATATATATATATATATATATATATATATATTTATATATGTGTGTGTGTGCATATATATATATATATATATATATATATATATATATATATATATATATATATATATATATATATATATATATATATATATATATATATATATATATATATATATATATATATATATATATATATATATATATATATATATATATATATATATATATATATATATATATATATATATATATATATATATATATATATATATATATATATATATATATATATATATATATATATATATATATATATATATATATATATATATATATATATATATACATATATATATACATATATATATATATATATATATATATATATATATATATATATATATATATATATATATATATATATATATATATATATATATATATATATATATATATATATATATATATATATATATATATATATATATATATATATATATATATATATATATATATATATATATATATATATATATATATATATATATATATATATATATATATATATATATATATATATATATATATATATATATATTTATATATATTTATATATATATATATATATATATATATATATATATATATATATATATATATATATATATATATATATATATATATATATATATATATATATATATATATATATATATATATATATATATATATATATATATATATATATATATATATATATATATATATATATATATATATATATATATATATTTATATATATTTATATATATATATATATATATATATATATATATATATATATATATATATATATATATGTGTGTGTGTGTGTGTGTGTGTGTGTGTGTGTGTGTGTGTGTGTGTGATTACCTAATTGTGATTACCTAATTGTGTTTACGGGAAAGAGCCCAAAGCTCGTATCTTCCCGTCTCCTGATCGGTTCCATTTTAGACTTAGCGATACTTATTAGACTTAGCGATATATATATGTGTGTGTGTGTGTGTGTGTGTGTGTGTGTGTGTGTGTGTGTGTGTGTGTGTTTGAGTGTGTGTGAACATGAGTCATTTCTACCCCGACCGGAACTAGAACCTGGGACGCTGTGGGAATGCTGACTTGTTAAGATTCTGTTATACTAAGGGAACTAAAAGTACTGAACTCGGTTAAGAGCTCACAAATAGACAAGACAGATGTTTGTGCTTGAACACCCCACCCGTATACCACTACTCGGTTAAATGAAACTTAGAATTCAACTTTCTTTTAATTTTGGAAATGCAATGACATTAAAAAAATTGAATTAAGTTTTTTGATTACATTTTATGAAATGCGGCCTCGAATCCCGCAGGTGGTGAGCACGATTTCATTTCCTGGCACCTCAGATGTATGCCAAGACTTTGGCCTCAACTCAACGATTACCTCTGTCACACAGGCAGAGTATAATAGAGGACACTGCAATTGCAGAAACACAAAAGACACACTGTTAATAATGGGAAACTGAAAGTACGAGCACACAAATAATGAGTTTCCAATATTATTCTACTGGATGAAAATATATTGGTCAGTCACAGCTAACCAGAAATATTTATGCTACCATACGAGTATACAAAACCATTAATTCTCTGCTGGTATTAAAGGAAAACAATTTATCCACAATAAATGAAAAATAAGCAAGACAAATACAGTACTGTATGTATACCATAAATTGTGAGTAACCACAAAAGTTGCAATTCTTATTAATGATTTTCAGTTTATATGGAAAAACACTCTATTTACGAATAAAGGAAGAATCTACGAGATATATACAGTATTCATTCACTTCTGGTTATCAAGAACTATTTGCAATGAAAAAAGTATTTACATCTTATAACTCAAAACACTTTATCCCCAATATATGAAGAATCAGCAAGATAAATTGTGGTTAACAGGAAATATTTGCAAAGCCAACAGGGTAAAATTACCTTTTAATCATTTTCAGTTTAAAGCACGAAACACTTTAGTTAAATGATTAATTACTTGCAATTTATATATCAAATAGCTTTATTCACGAGTTTTTGACGCAAAACACTTTATTTACGATGGTAGAAAGGGGTGAAATGAAATTAGAATTTGTTAGGAGAAGGGATAGATCTTTACGAGCTCATAACCAATCTTCAGAGGATGAGAGTTTCGTTTATCACATTCAATGAAAGACACTTCTTAGCAATGTATATCAGCTGTAATTTCCAGGTTCAGGAATTAACTTTGGCAAGTGAGATTCCAGTTAGGTAATCTACAAAAGTTCGTTTGTATGGGAATGGAATCTGAGAAAATTTTTGTAGGATTTGGCCAGTAACGAATGTAACTAATTCTCGAAATCCCAATTTGCTTGACCCACGAGCTTTACCATACACTATCCCTCACCTTGTTTGCGCCAGATGAATTCCTGTAAAGATGCCACGTAAATAAGGTTTGAAATAAGCTTGACTGCTGAGGCGAGATGTTGCCTCTGGGATGTTTGGCCGCTAAATGAAGATGCTTCAATGCCCCTCCTGATGACGTCATCTATAGGATATATTTCTAGAGCAGTAACTGGTTCTTATATTATTTCAGGGCTACTTTAATGGTGGTCCCTGGTAGGAAATTATAGCAGAGATGCAAGGAAGAGACAGTATTTTAGGTGCAAAAAGTGGAAGCAAATAAAATAAAGCGAGAATAATAATGGAAAGTTAGGTTACTGGTAAACAATCTCTAGAACGTTCTTTGCGTTGTAGGAGACGGAATTTAACTATTCAAATAATAAAGAAGCTACTGAAATGTATCTATACTGGTTAATGACTTAACAGCAAGGTCAAATTTATAACAAAATTATCAGCAAGAACAATTTTTATAATATAAAATATTTATTAGCGAGATCTCTTTTATCATATGAAAATTGTAAAGAAAACGTATCTGATAGGCTCGCTGAAGAGGGGGACGGTAGGAAAACAGAAATAGGGGGCAGCCTTTATATTGGGATCATGCTTGGGGCAGCCTTTATATCGGGATTATGCTTTCTACACGTACATGAACATTAAATAAAGTATATTTAAAAGTAGCTATAAGCTAAAATATAAATTGCAAATAATCATAATCTGCAAAAGTCAAGGAGTGGGAATTATTTTTAGTTAGAAAAATGACAGTTAAGTTACTAAATTCACTAATAAGGCATCTAACAGCCTCTGGTAACTTTAAGCAAAACACTCTGTCACAGACACATGATATATGTATGTATATGTATACGTATGTATATATATATATATATATATATATATATATATATATATATATATATATATATATATATATATATATATATATATATATATATATATATATATATATATATATATATATATATATATATATATATATATATATATATATATATATATATATATATATATGAATAATTTTTACTCCGACATGGACTTGAACATAGGACACAGGCACTACCAACTACACCACAGAAGGTCTGAAAGGGAAACAAACCTTACAGCTTTATCTGCTATACTAGGAATGAACGCATTCTATCTGAATGCCACTCTTTTCATATTACAGTTTCACGTGGCTTCGTTTCCGAATTTAATTCAATTCCCAGTCTCATTAGGTACCAACAATATATATATATATATATATATATATATATATATATATATATATATATATACTCAACTTATTAAAAGGTGCATGTGTGTAGTTATATGGAAATTTGATATATCAATATCCTAAATATTCTAGGATCTAATGAAGAATATTTATATAAGTACATATTGTGAGGAAAAGCTAGTTAGTAAAACTAGCTGTATAAATGACTCCATAGCCAGCTGAAGTAGAATTTATGAATCAAAATATTATTCAAAGCGTTGCAAAGCCTAAATGAGATAAGTATATCTACCTTTAAGGTTCACAACGGAAATTTTGAATTCATTCCCAGACCCAGCTTAATCGACTGAAATTGCCTCAAGAAGGTAAACAATGGAAGCGATCAATGATTGCAAATATCGGGTAGAGAAACTCTTAGTCTTCATTTGTTGTATCCCTCTTCTCCTTTATTTAAAAGTCTTTTGATCTTTATTTGAAACTGAAAATTCCTCGGCCGCTTTTTGAGGCAAAGAAAGTGGATGCTTTTGTGTATAGAAAGAATCGTAGATGGTTCTCTTCACGACACACCTGTTTATGTATTCTTCTCTTCTGTCCGCTTAACATCTCATGTTTCTTCTATACAAATATTAGTTGTTATTTTAGATTTCTTGGGTAAAGTATTACAACGAAATAAAAAAAATGTGTAACTTAATTCAAATCAAAGCAGGTTATGAAGGAAATAATTAGTTTTCCCCAATTAAAAAGAAACTGAATCATGACTCTCGGACATGCCATCTGATTCTAAATATAGATATCAACAACGATATACGTTATCTCTCAGCAAAGACTAGAAAAGGTGATACAATGAAAGAAAAGGGAAACATAACATTTCATATGCATCACTTAGCTAGTAGTCTCCTTGGCAAAATGGTAGCGTCTGCGACTCTGAGGCGGCAGGTCGAGGGTTCGCGCCCCGTCACGGACTGAGGTTAGTAAGGGCATACACTCAGGGTAACGATTACATCTGCCAAAACAAGTCCTTCGTAAGAAGGCAACCGTCCAAGGCCTTAGTAGAAAAGGGGGCTTGTGACATAAAACCGAATCCATCCATCCATCCATGCATCACTTAGCGATACCTACTCTGAGATTAGACCAAATATTGTCCATTTATGTGAGTAGCCTTAATTTACCTAGTCTATGAAATGCAAATTATAAAGAATTTGTTGAGAGGGAAAAATTCTAGCTATTTTACGGTATTTATGTCCGTGGTCTGGAATCAAGAATGACTGGTTAACTCTTTCCTTAGAAGTACTCTCTATTCTATTTCCCTTTTGTGTTTCTTATTCAGGGAACAGGAAGGCCAAAGGAAGTATGGAGTATTTTCATAGTTTTCATAAAACTATATTTTTTGTGTGTGTGAGTTTATGCTTTTCTTTCATATATGCCTACTCTTTCTTATCAACATTATGCAAGTCTCTCATTTATTTACTCAGTTTTCTATCTACATATACAAAAGCATAGTCCCCTTCGAAGAGAGGTGGTTGGGTCAAAGCAATGCACCTTGGCTCTTTGCGGGAAGAAAAGACAGAGGAGGGGATTCTCAGTCTCCTCGCTCCGCCTCATTTAGTCAACTTTTATGACACGCACCTGTACACGGATGAAATATTATTGGCCACTCCTTTACACACGCTTTTCCTTACTAATTACATTGATCTCAAAGGGTGCTTGTTTTTTTATATCAGTTTATTTAGAAGCTTAATATAACTTAACTTGTCTATTGTAAACAAATCCCTGTCTATTGTCTTAATATGATTTTGATCCTTTCTCATCCTTAAATATTTGGGTTTAGAGTCTGCCATTGGTCTTATTCTTTGCAAAGGATATTGGAAGAGGTTTTGGGTACATCTTCAAGGGATATTTGAGTGCTTATATCTCTTTCAATACACCGTTAGTTGTTATAAACGCATTTATATTTTATTTCATTTCATTGTTTATGGAGGAATGAAGGTCTCATTTACTATGGTTTGAATTCGGTATATGAATAAATGAGTTCTCTCTTGCGGTTATCCTTGATTACTCTAAAAGAAAACAGGAAAGGAAATATAAGCAGCACTTACAACAAATGAAATAAACGTGGAGAGAACCGGGCACACCTCATCTCTATTATATTCCTAGTGCTCAAGTCCAAACAAATCATATATTGTTCTCTCGGGAATTATTCCTGTCATTCAAGGACAAAATTTACATTGCTTAGCCTAACTTATAACTTAGGGGAAAGAGGAGTGTCGTCTGTTGTTGTTGTTATAGTATTTATCGGTTTCTCAGGATCCAATTGGAACACCATATTATTTTCTCTGAATCACGATTAAAAACTCAATATATGTTTTAAAGGCGTCTGATATACTATCTTGTGTGACATTATGCGAAGAGGTTACATTTTGATTACTTTTTGATTGAAGATTCACTTTAATGAGCAATATGGTTAATATATATACTGTTGACATGGGTTACATAGTTCAGTCTGGGGAGTTATTATACAGATAAGGTCATACTTATAAAGATATGGTCAGGAATTAGCCTGAGGGATATTTCTAGGTTTATAAAGATAAGAATCACTATGACTCCTGGCCAAGCCTTGATTGACAAGAAAAGCAATGCTACAGGAAGCTTTCCCTTGGAATATAAAAAGAGAAATCATATTTAAAGTAGAATTAAAATATACAGTATCATATATAAAATAAAAAATATAAAATCTGCAATTCTTTGGTGATTCATGTAATCTTGAGTGACGGGTCCATGAGTGAAAATTTGGTGACTGCGTAAAATTTTGGCTTTGTCGACTCTCACTTCGGCTATCCTGTGCCGTCTGGCAACCTCCCTATGGGTCCTCCATGACCCGTCCCACCCATCCGTGGGTGGAGAATCGAAAACAAGTTTACATGGTAACTTACTCTGGTGTTGACATCATTGTTGGCGATGTCCACGAGGAGGTGGTGGATGGTTTGTGAGAAAGGCTGCACAGAAGCTGCATCGCTTGAACCCACAGAGAGTGAGAGTGGGGCAGTTTTACTTCAGCGATGAATTGTGCCCAGATGTTGTCCTTGATGCAGAATCCGAAGTTACTGTGGGTGGCAGCTGAGGGAAAAAAAGGTGAAAAGCCACCAGAACCAGTAGGAGACCGTCTTCTTATGTAGTAGCGATTGGCCTAGGAGATGGGGGCGTCCAAAAAGGAAATTCCAACCTACTTTGAAAAAATGCGGGACCCAACCTAAATGACAATGAGACACTGCCTAAACCCTCACTGGATCGAATTCGGCAGGAGGTCATCTAAGTACGTAGTATGGGGTTGGCCTTGGAGATGAGGGGGTCCACCTCCATCTCATTGGCTTCTGGAAAGGTGGCTTTAATTGGCATTGGAAGGTGTCAGAGAGACACTGGCGGAACCATTTCATCGATGAGGACACATGCCTCGACTGGCCCTTGGGTCAAGGGGGGTCGACCTAAAGATAAAGGCGTCAATCTCCATCTCGTTGGCGTGCAAAAGGGCTGCTCTAAATGGTGTTGGAAGGTGCAGGAGCCATACTGAAGGACAAGGCGGCCTGCATGGGTTCATTGTGCCTTCTCTTCAAGAGCTAGCAGGTGACAAAGTAGGTAGTACAAGGAGGCACTGAAAGGTGGCATGAAGAGGAGAGGCAAAGAAGTGAAGGGTCCATCTGCATCTCATTGGTGTCTCTGGATGGGTGGCTCTAACTGGTGTCGGGAGACACAGGAGCCAACTTGAATGGCAAAGAGGCCTGCATGGGTTTGTTGGACATTCTGATGGAAGGCGAGTTGCAGTAGAGTGATGAGGAGAAGCAGCGATATTTCACTCTAAAAGGCCATAAAGGGCAAACTGGCAGTGTGGAAAGGCGAGGTGAAGTATCAGTGTGTTTATTCGGGGTTACCAGTGTGACATAAGCTACAAGGGGAGTAATGCGAAGAGGTTGCATTTTGGTAACTTCTTAAAGAGCTGTAGAAGACTTTTTGAATTCTTGTGCAAAACGTATTAAAGACTTAATTTCTTTTTTTTATTAAAATGGTTAATATATATACAGTTGATGCGGGCAACGTACTATTCTGTGGTGAGTTATTATACAGCAAAGATCATTTTCATAGATAATATTTAGGACGCAGCCTGAAGGATATTTTTAGTTTTTTTTTTAAATACGGATAAAAATGATCCTGGCCAAGCATAATTAATAAAACAGACATTCTTCCAGAGCAACAATAATCAGTTTTTCATATTTATATCTTCATTTTTCATAACGATGATAATTATAATAATAATAACATTAATAATAATAAAAAGAATATTATCATTAATAATAATCATAGTAATAATAATAATAATAATAATAATGATAATAATAATAATAATAATAATAATAATAATAATAATAATAATAATAATAATAATAATAATAATAATAATATCCAAAACATATATAACAATAATATTTTCAATAATAATGATATAACAAAAATCATAACATTAAAATTATAAAAATAGTAATAATAATAATAATAATAATAATAATAATAATAATAATAATAATAATAATAATAATAATAATAATAATAATAATAACTAAAGCAAATATAACAAAATTATTTTCAATAATACTGATAAGAAAAAATCAAAATAACATCAAAATTAATAATAATAATAATGATAATAATAATAATAATAATAATGTTCCGGTTTT